>CAUYPK010115394.1:0-15740 GCA_963574355.1 Loris lydekkerianus | reverse complement strand
AGTGTGGGTTCTGGAGCTGAAGCACCTGGGTTCAAGTCCTGGTTCCATTACTTATTACAGTGTGACCTCAGCAAGTTATGGCTATTGGGGTATTAAATAAGTTAATATGCGCAAAGCTGTAAAGCACACAATAAGCAGGCCCTCTATACATATTTAGGACCAAATATTAATACTATAATAAATCTATGCCCCAGGGAAAGAGTGTTCAAATATAGCTCCACATAATCTGGATTAAACAAGCACATCTAGGACTCCAAAACACAATATAGTAGCTCCCCCTTGTTCACGGGGGATACATTCCAAGAAACCAAGGAATATATAGGAAACAGGCTTTATATATATCATACAACATTTCCCCCTATATATACATACCTATAACAAAGTTTAATTTGTAAGTTTTGTACAGTAAGAGATTAATAAAATAGAGCAATTATAACAATACACTGCAATAAAAGTTATATGAATGTGAAAAAAAAAAAAAAGAATTTTTTCTAAGAAAATTTTTGCCATTTCCATTACATTAATGAAAACTTAATAATGTGGATATACCTAGTTGCAAAGAATGCTTAAATTTCCCTGGCCACTAAAGTAGAGAGAATATGAAATAGTCCTAATTCCAGCTGGCCTTGTACTCAACTAAACATTAAGGGTTCTAGTACTATGGAAGATGGGAAAAATGGATACTTTCTACTGCAAGAGAACTTCAAACCAGTAATTAGCTGAGATATTTTGAGGCTAATGATTTTGGGGAAAGCATGTCTTGTATGAGGACTTAATACTACTTTAAGTCAACAGATAGATAAATAAATGATGAATGAATGAATTAACTCACTTCTAATATTTTCCCAGTGTTCATTTACTTTCCCTAAGGTCTCTCTTCTAAAATAACCGCTCCCCAGCCATCATTTTCTTCTATAGCCAGGTGGGCACATGTTTTAGCAGATGATGCCTAGGTAATTGGAAAATTGCTATCAGCTACAAGTGACCCAGCACTACAGCATAAAGAAGAGGGTTTTTTTTTGTTTGTTTTTGTTTTTTTAAATCTACTGTTCAGGTTTACCAATTGCTTATCCTATACATCTGATGGTCTCAACAATCTAGAAACTTTTTGTGAGCTTAGAAAAATGATCAATAGAAGAATCCACGGGGAAGAAACAACTTTCCAGCTGGAAGGGTTAATACTGCTGGGTGTTTTTTTAAAGGAGTAACTTCTGTCTAGATGTTAGTCGACTTTAAAATAAAATTACATAATGAAAAAGAATGTAATAAACTTTATCTTTAGCAGGTAAAGACGGCAGCAAAGCGTATGCCGTGACTTATAATGTGAGTTGTTATCTGTCTGACTTTTGGACCTAAGAGATAAATTTCAAAATATATCACATCAATGTCTGCTGTATATTAAAAATATACAGCCTTTTGGAGCACATCAGATCTCTAATTTTAAAATAAAATATCTGTATTATTTTAAAAAGGTCCCAAATTAGAATTAAGGTGCATGCTAGCCAAACAAGCATCTTTTGATTTATTCTTTGATTATGCCTAGTAGAAATTAAAAAAAAAAAAAAGAAGAAGAAGAAGAAGAAGAAGAAGAAATGAGAAGAAATATCCGGTTCTGAGTTGCTCATTTACAATTCCAATATCTCTGAAAACTCCTGGGCCTGTCATTTCGCAGAACAACTTCTTCCCTCATGACTGAAACTGAACTCCACTGCACAAAATGGGCCAATAAAGCTAGACTCTTAGGCAGTGATGCTTTGATAAACAAACTCTCCATGGAGCATTTTATTAATCAATTCCTGCCACCAACACATTAAAATTACAATTTATGCAAATCAGAACTACCTAATTTGGCGGCTGTGAGGCATATACTTCTATGGAGAGCTTCTGTTAGTCTTCACTAAACTGGAGAAAATAAAGGTGTCAACTTTGAAATTTACTTTCCCTGTTTCCTGTTCCCCTGTTTTGCTTCCTCTTCCCATCTCTGCTCTTTCACTTGTGAGTTAATGCTCTCTGATCTTTTCACTCATTTCCAGCCTGTGCAGCTCATAATCTGTTCGTTGAGCAGCTGGCTCTGTGCCAGTCACAGGGCCCATGAACACTGGGGAATAGGAAGGTCCCTGCTTTCAGGGAGCTCATGTTCTAGAGTAGAGCTCAGCCTTATGTCGAGTAGAGCTAGAGTAGAGCTCAGCCTTATCCCTCACCAATCACTTGAAACAGGCCAATAAAAATTATAATATAATGATGTCTATTATATTAATGATTTCTATGAATGATTCATTAATGTTTTCTATTTTAAAAGTATAAATTAGAAGAAATTTTTTAAAATATCCATACATTAACATGTTTCTTGCCATCACTTGCATGTTTTCTCCAGTGGATGTGCCTGGAGAACCCATGGTTATGAACGGTAGCCCATTTGATGGGTGCCTCAAGTCCAAAGCTGTGGTTTTAATGAACATAAGTCATGTATATGGCTGAGGAAAAAGGTGAGGACTGGCATTTGCATGAGCTTACTTCAGTCAAAAAGTATTGAAAAAAAAACAAATCAAATGCAGTGGGTCGAAATTTATTTATATTTATCTTAGTAAATATAGCTAACTGGCCTTAGTAGCTAACTGGCCTTGAAGCACTCTCAGCTATGTTCTCACAATTTTAATATTCTTAGTTCTAGTTGTGGAGCTCAAAGAGTTTCCTGTTAATAGTGGTTCTTAAAATGTAGCTTCTATCAGAATTTTAAAAACACATATTGCTGCCTGCCACCCCCAGAGTTTCTGATTCAGTAGATCTGGGATGGGACCTGGGGATTTGCATTTGAACAAGCTCCCAGTTAATACTGATATTGCTTGTCTGGGGAGCTCACTTTGAGGACCACTATGCTAGACTGAAGGAATTTCCTACAATGGTAACCAACTCAGGGTGGAGGGTACTCTGTTAAGCCCCTAGGGACCACTGAATTGTCATCAGACCTGCCTATCAGCCAGCCCTACAGCCTCAATTAGCCTGTCTCTGATGACCCAGACATTGGCTTTCCCTGGTACTCCTCCACACTCTAGGAGAGTCAAAGCTTGCTTCTCACGTACATCTTGCCCTAGCACAACTCTACTGGAAAACATCTTACACCACCCTTCACTGCAAAGGCCTCCCATTTCAGGAGATAATTATGTTATTTTAGATAGCATTCAATTAATTTTTTTAAACCATCACTTATCCCACCCTAAAGTAATGTCTGTGATGCATTTCCATGACTCTATTTTGTGTTCACCATGTCTGAGAATTTCCCAGTAACTACACTAGTCAGACCAATTTTGGATTTGAAAAATATGTCACCATAGATTAAATCTTACCATAGCTTATTAGAAAAGCATGGAGGTGAAGGAGGGGTTCTGAAGTCAGACTGTCTGAATGTGAATCCCCCCCTCCTAGTCTACCCAGATGACATTCAGCAAGTTCTTTATTTTCTCTCTTCTGTCTGTGCTATAGTTTTCTCATCCATAGTATAACAATGTTTTAGTATGTTTTTGAGCTGTTATAGCAAAATGCTATAGATTGAGTCACTTATAAAAAAGAGAAATTTATTTCTTACAGTTCTGGAGGCTGGGAAGTTCAAGGTCAAGGAGCCCACACCTGATTAGGGCCTTCTTGCTGTGTCATCCTATGGTGGAGGTGGAGGTTTGGGTAAGGATTTGCTGCTTAATAAGAACTCACTCCTTCATTAACAACATTAATCCATTCATGAGGGTGGAGCCCTAACAGCCTAATTACTTTTTTTTTTTTTTTTTTTTTTAAGACAAGGTCTCACTTTGTGCTCTGAGAGTACAGTGGCATCATCAGAGCTCACTGCAACTTCAAACCCCTGGGCTCAAGCAAACTTCTTGCCTCAGCTTCCTGAGTAGCCTGGACTATAGGCACATACCACCACCCCAGGCTAATTTGTTAATTACTTTTTGAGAGACAGGGTCTTGCTATGTGACTCAGGCTGGTCTCAAATTCCAGCTTCAAGTGGTCCTACTGCCTTGGCCTTTCAAAATACTAGGATTATAGGCATGACCCACCATACCTGACCTAATCACCTCATTATGATACCACCTGTTATTAGTGTTATAATGGCAATTAGATTTCAACATGAGTTTTGGAGGGAGACAAATATTCAAACCATAGCAGTCTACATCATAAAGATTTCATTTTAAATATTATAAAATAATATTTATAAAGTACTCAGGACAATACCCAGAACAGAGAAAGTAGTCAATAAAAGAAAAAAATTAATTGTTATTAACAAACTATAATTATATTGGGGACATATATGAGTAGAATTTGATTCAGTTTCAAGAATTAAGATTGGTTGTGGCCTGGCAAGACTGAAAGGCTGGCATAAGATATGATAAATTTCTTTGGATCTTAAACTCCTTGCAATAGTCTCTTTGGTAAAATTGTTGAGATCACAGAAACATTGAAATCTGAATGATGGTTGTTGGGTCTTTCTACACTTAGTCATGGCATAGGGTTTTGAACAATTTGTTAAGAAATTTTGTCCTACAAAGCAATGACCCAGTTTAGGTGGATGAGCATGTGTTTCAATTCAATATAAAAGCACTAAACTCCCACTGAGTGTGGCAGGACGATCTAAGTCATCCTATACTACACAGGACTATATATCGGGCACTATTATTGCCTCCCTTTATAGGTGGGGAATTGAGGCCTGGAGAAGAGAAATGGCTGCAGAAGGTCACAGTGCTAATTAATACTCAGCAGAACCAGCACTCAAACTCCTGCCATCTGACCTCAGAGGACATGCTGACTTCTTGCCTCAGGGTTGGTCTCTGAGACAACTACTCTCAGTAAATAATTATGATTCAGGCAGCTTTGGTGTCAGTGAAAATAGAGAAGGTGACACTTCACCCTCTGTCCCACTAATACAAAGAAGGAATTTAGTACAGTGAAAAATTTCAGAACCGTGATCCTTGATGTCTGAGAAAAGAGGAGTGAGAAGTTGTGTGTTGTGGATTGGACACACAAAAAGAAATCACATAAAGTGTTTTACCATCTGTTTGGATTTTTAAAAAGTAGGCTGACTACATTTATAATGTCATATAATGATCACTGATCACTCAAAAGTTACATCATAGCCTATTTTTAGACTGTCATATAGTAATTTGTGTGCTGCTGATTAAGATCAGCAAGAATAAAACTCTAAGCTCCTACTGTTAGGCTCTTCAGCATTCAGTTAGACAAATTACAAACATATGTTAGGAGTGCACTCATTGCCCCAGTCTTTGTGCTAAACCAGGCGTCCTCAAACTGTGGTCCATGGGCCACATTGAAGCGGTGTGAATTGTATTTGTTCCCGTTTTGTTTTTTACTTCAAAATAAGATATGTGCAGTGTGCATAGTAATTTGTTCATAGTTTTTTGTTTTAAACTATAGTCCGGCCCTCCATCGGTCTGAGGGACAGTGAATTAGCCACTGTTTAAAAAGTTTGAGGAAGCCTGTGCTAAACCCTTGGGAAAAAATATATAAAGATACTAGACATAGTTTCCAACCTAAAAGAGCTTATCATCTTTTTGGTAAGATGAGGTAAACATAATTAAAATGATCATATGAAGTAGGAAAGACCAAATAGAGGGTCAGAGAATGGTTGCCAGGAAGGCAGTGTTATGTTGACAACAGGAGAGACTGTAAATAAAGAGGTAGAAACGTGAAAACCGAATTTAGTTATTCTTCCTGGAACCAGGAAATAATTTCAAAATTTAGACTGAGAGCACATTGTGGACGCCTTTGGCTGTTTGACTAAGGGGCTTAGATCTTATTCTAGATTTTAAAACATTCTTTTAGAGCCAAACACAATTTTTAAAACAAACTCCAAAAAAACTATCTTGACTAAGAGATCTAATTCCAAACAGGAAGTAGATTTATCCTTCCACCTAAAACAACTTTAAAAAATGCACAGAATATATGATACAATGGATTCAAGTAGTTGGTCCATAAGAAAAAAGGACAATGACCCATGAATGAGAGGGAAAAATCAAGGGGAGTCTCAGGACAGCCCCAGCTTGGTGAAGGCAAAGGAGATTCCAGGTCACGTCCAGCACCCGTCTTGAATTAAGGAATTGGAGCAGAGGTCTGTGGTGGCCAAGGCAGCTAGAGTTCACAGAGTGGAGTACTGTAAAGGAGAGGGTTGCTCAAAAAGAGCTCTGAGGATCTGCAGGATACCCCTCTCAAGTCTTCATCAGAGTAGTGACCTGTGCCTGTGTACACAAGGAAAGGGCCACCCAAAAGGAGTAGAGGAAAAATTCTTGGAGCTTATCAGAAATAGTGCCTGCTCCTGCAAGTCAGAGTAGAAAACCTCTTCCTTTACAGGGAATCAGGAATAGTATGCACAAGGGTTTTGCATCAGTATTGGGAAAAATTAGCCCATTACTAAATACTTCTGTCATCCAACCTAAAAAATCTTAAAAATCCAAATAGAATCAGTTTCCAAGTAACTTAACTGCATCCTAGAATAAAGCTCAAAGATACCTATTTATATGAATTTAGATATATCTTGTGATCAACAAGCTAAATTTCACAATGTCAGGCATCCAATTAAAAATTACCAGCAATCCTATCGTATTTTCTAATTCTAACTATATCTTGGAAATGGAGAACATGGAGAAAGTGAAAAGATAACTGATTTATGAGGGCTTGTAAAGAGGGAGGGATGAATAGACAGAGCACAGGGGACTTTTACGGAAGCAAAACTTTTTTTCTGTATGATAGTATAATGATGGATACATGACATTATATATTTGTCCAACCAATAAAATATACAATACAATACATAAATATACAATACCAATAGTGAATTCTATGTGAACTATGGACTTTGGGTAATAATGATGTGTCTGTATAGGCTCATCAAGCGTTACAAATATACCACTCTGGTGGGAATGTTGATAATGGGGGAAGCTATTCATGTGTGGAGGCAGGAGGGTTATGAGAAATCTCTGTAACTTCCTCTCAATGTTAGTATGAACTTAAAGTTGCTCTAAAAGATGACTTTTAAAAATTACCAGGCACTCAAAGAAGAAGGAAAATATGGGTTAAAATGGGAAAAAAAAATCAACCAATCAAAATAGACATAGAAATGACATAGATGATAGAATTAGTAGATAAAAATAATACAATAGTTATTATAACTGTATGTTGTATATTTAAGGAACTAGAGGAAATAGCGAATATGATAAGAGCATGGAAGAGCCGCTCTGCTTCAAGGAAGGTGGACCCTACAATGAGCAAAATCCTGGAGTTTAGTGAAGCATAATTTGAGAATTACTGCTGTAAGTTATTTCAGCAATATTTGACATGAAAATAGTGATATTTTAGGAGTATTGAATGGGTCATGGGATGCAGGATATAATTGGGAAGACCAAGAACAAAGATTTTCAGGCATGAAGTAATTATAATAATATAACATGAAAATGAGAAGTTTCTTGTCTAAAAGGATAGCAGTGGAAATACAGAGAAAGGGTCTTATTATTTTTTAAATTAACATTTTATTAATAAGAACATCTATTATGAACAGTTCTATTTGAAAAATTGAAACTTGGCACTTAAGAAGGTTAAGTAATTATCCCAAGGGTGCAATATTAGAGTAGAAAAGGAAAAAAAGGCAACTGAAAAACAATCATCAGATTTTTTTTAAAGACTTTTATTTATTTACTTTTTGTTGTTGTTGCAGTTTGGCTGGGGCTGGGTTCGAACCCACCATCCTTGGTATATGGGGCCAGCACCCCACTCACCGAGCCACAGGTGCTGCCACAACAACAACCATCAAAATTTTTTTTAGAAGACTTTTATTTATTTACTTTTTGTTGTTGTTGCAGTTTGGCCGTGGCTGGATTCGAACCCACCATCCTTGGTATATGGGGCCAGCACCCCACTCACCAAGCCACAGGTGCTTCCACAACAACAACCATCAGATTTGGTAGGGGAGTTCCTACTAAACTTTTTAAACAGGGGGCTAGTTCACTGTCCCTCAGACTGTTGGAGGGCCAGACTATAGTTTAAAATAAAACTATGAACAAATTCCTATGCACACTGCACATATCTTATTTTGAAGTAAAAAAACAAAACATGAACAAATACAATTACACCGCCTCATGTGGCCTGAGGGCTGTACTTTGAGGACCCTTGCAAGCAATATTTAGGGAAGCACTCAAGAGAAGGAAGCATGTGGAGGTGGGTAAAAGTAAGTAAAAGAGAAAAGAGATAGAGATTAAAACAGAACATTTTCCCTATAAGGATACTAAAAGTTGTCATCTGTAATGGTTAATTTGTGTCTTGACAGGGTACCCAGATATTTGGTTATGCATTATTTTTGGTGTCTATGATAGTGTTCTTGAGTCGGTAGACTGAGTAAAGCAGATTGCCCTCCATGATGTGTGTGGGCCCTTTTCAAACAGGTGAAAATATGAACAAAAAGGGAGTTCCTCCTCTGACATCTGTCTTTCCTGGTCTTTGGACTCTAACTGAAACACTGGCTCTTCTTGGGTCTCTAATCTGCCAGCTTTTGGAGTAGAGTTTATACCATCAGCTCTCCTGGTTCTCAGGGCTTTGAACTCAGACTGGAGCTATACGCCAGCTCTCCTGTGTTTCCATCTTACCAACTATGTTATCTCAAGACTTCTCAGCATCCATAATCATATGAACAAATTTCTTACAATGTCTCTTTCTCTGTACATATATATAACCTATTAGTTGTTTCTCATTGGAGAACCTTACTAACATGTCATATTAAAAAGACTTCCCTCCTGTCAATTTTAGAAGTACAGTAGTCCTTCAAGATAAGATTAAAAGGTATATAGTCCTTGCTGTTTAGTTGAAGGAAGATAAAATTAAACGTCAGAGGTATATGAGATTAAAGTCTGTATAACTCAAGGTCACGTCCATGTGCATGATCAATTTATCAAGAATAAGTACACTGTCAAGCCAACATATTGGTTACTGAGGCTGTAGTTTTGCATTACCAATATTCCAACAAATGGTAACTCTAATGTATTTGGGGATGAATAATGATGATGATGATTATGATGATAGAATTAAATAAAGTTTTCTACAGGTTAGGAACCTTCTTTGTGAGATCAATTTATATTTTGGTGAATTATTCTTCCTAGTCTGAAGTTATATCATCATTTGTCACCCAACTTTGACTCAATTCAGATACAGTAAAACACTGTAAAGGACAATAAAGCTTTTTTTTTTTTTTTTTTTTTTCTAATTTTCATGCATTGCGAACAGAGCAGTAGGCAAAATGGACAACACAAGTTTGATATGAAGACGAGACTGCCCTAAGAGGGTCCTGACAGAAAGCAGTAGAAAGAAGTTCAGGCAGAAGTGCTTGCCAGACTGTCAGGGAAGTCTGGCACAAAGGGAGGGGCAAGTGACGTAGTATTGAATTTATGATCAGAAGACCTGACCTCTTCTCATTGTCTATAATTTATTAGCTCTGGGACCCTGGAACGTTTATTTAATTCTTCTGAGCCTTAGAGTCTCTGTAATTCATTACATTTCTTAAATCACTTATGAAATTAAATAGAAATATGACCATCATGCTCACCTGGTTATTTCTGATGGTCAAACAAAAGATTGTATGAAAAGACAAGAGGGTCCTTTGTCAAAAGTGGAGTCCTACACAAATGTTATGATGATCATCCAGGTGGAGATGCACTTGCCTCTTCAATGGCCAAGCAAAAGGCCTTATAGTAAAAGATAGAGTGTCAAGATAATGAGGAGGGAGTTGAGATTATATTTCTTGAAAAACCTGGGGACTAGGCAAAAGGCCCTAATCATGGAAGAATTGGGGCTCTGTGCAGAAAACCAGAGCACATGTGCCACAAATCTACAGTATTTAGTAGGACTTGGTTTAATTTAGGATTTAATTAAAAGACCAAAGCTCAGGTAGTAGAATCTGGACACACATTAGAGACAGGAAATTCAGCCAAATGAAACGGGCACGCTGCCTTCCCTTGCAGGGTTTATTAAATGTCTCCTGGTCAAAACCAGGGTTGACCTCAGAATCTTGAGTGAAGCTGAATCTATAGATGAAGAGATGCATTCCCAGGTTTGGAGGTAAAGTGAGACAGTGGGTGGAGAGCCAAATAGACTCTTACTGTAAGTATTTTCAAAAAATACTTAGTCTAAATAAGATAGGTTTATAGATTTGAAGAGCTTTTTGAAAGATTCCTATTTTCTATTCATGGGTCACTACCAGGCATTTCTTATCATTAATCTAAGGAGTCCCGTGAAACATATAATCCTCTCCAGCTGCTGCACAAATGCTTGCACTGCTCACTAACTGAATACTAATGAGATGCCTAGGTTTTTTAAGGAAGCTGAATGATAGTAATCACCAAAGTGCACATCGGAAAACTCCAATTGCATATGATGATAAAACATGTCAGCCATATTAAATTATTTGTTGAAAATAGAAAACCAGACCTGTCTATTAGATAATATATTATCTTTTAATAAGTTTACTTTTAGAAGGATGCCTAATGAAATTTCTATCAAACCAAATGACATCAAAACTAAGTAAAAATAATTTGGTCTTCCTTAAGCTCAAATAAGTGAAAATATTCAATTATTATTAAACCCAGAAAATGGTTTAATATTGTTTTCTTATCAAAAATCGTGCAGCAAGAAACATTTTTTAATTTTCCTCTTTACAAATTGTTCTTAAAGCTTAAAAAAAAAAATGATACAAGGAATTATCAAACCAAACTGAAAAGCAAACTTCACTGTTTTTTCTTTTTCTGAGAAGGCAAGTTGTGATGATGTGCTCCTCACAACTGAGTTACTTCAACATTTCTCACTTTATGAAAATTTAATATAATACAGCTCCTCACAGGATCCAATGTCAAGTGGGTCTACTTTGTCAAAATAGGTGGGGAAGAATACAGCACAGAATTGATATTGTAGGACAGCACATTTCAAAGTATGGTCCCTAGATTAGTGCCATTAACATTATGTTAGAAAGGCAAATTCATGAACTCATCCTAGACCTATTGATTCAGAAACTCTGAGGGTAGGTGCCTTAGTCCATATGATCTTCTACAGCAAAATACCATAGAGTGAGTGGCTTGTGAACAACAGGAATGTATTTCTCAGTTTTGAAGGCTGGGAATCCAAGGTGGAGGCATCAGTGGGTTTGGTGTTGGATAAAGGCCCGATTTCTGCTTCATAGTTTGCATCTTCTCACTGTGTCCTCACATGGTGGAAAATGCCAGGGTTTCTCTTGAACCTCTTTCATAAGGGCACTAATCTCATTCATGAGGGATCCACCCTGATGACTTAATTAGCTACTAAGGGCACCACTTCCAAATACCATCACATTGCGAGTTAGGATTCAGCATATGAATTGGGGGAGTGCAGGTTGGACATGACTGAAGGAGATACTATGTAAGAGCCTAGCAGAAAGGTTCTAAGTGGGTTTTTTGTTGTTATATATTTTTTTGTATACTAAGGTAAATTGTGAGAAAAATATTAAACTTATTTGATTGCATTACAAATAATAAGACTGGCAAAAATACCCATTCAAATCTGATGTAAATATCTGCCAGCCAAGACGTCCCCCCAACACCCAATAGTGGGTCATGGTTATTTATATGAATAATAGTATTCCCTGTTGTTGATGTTGTTCAACAAATTGCACTAGAAAACAATTACACATTTAAGACAGGAAGGAGGGAAAAAGAGGTTGGTGACACTTGTGTCTGTTTTCTTTTATTGGAACAACAGCTTTTTAAGAAACATGACTCCACTCAGATTTCTACAGCTCACTGGCCAGAAGCATGGCTTGGGACAATCCCTAACATCAAGAGTTGTTGGAAAAGTACAGAATCTTGCTATCCGATTTATATTTCCTCTTTAAGGAGGAACTCATACAGATAAGGAGAAGGGTATTGACATTGGTGATGTGTCAGTTGATCTGCATATAGAATTTGTAAATAGGAGATGCAGGCAGGGTTCCACTAAGAGGAAATGGTCTAGATGCTCATAATTAAAGTCAGCATATATAAGCAGCTTCTTTGTGCCTCAAGAACAAAAAGGGTGAAATCCCAAGTCCCATGTTCCCAACAGTTTCCCTATATCTACAAAAAAGAAGCACACTAGAACACATGCCTGTGGGATTTCTGAGCATGTCTCATGGCTCCTTTTGGGACTTAATGACCTGGTGAGACTTAAGAGATTCTCATATTTAAGACCATATCATCCTGGGGATATGGCTACTGCTTGGAAAGATAGTGCAGGTCCCCTTTCTCTTGAATCTGCTTGTCCTTAAGTGAAATACACTCTCCCTCCTCAGTTTTTTCCCATGTAGATAAACACACCGGACACCCCTCTACACAGTGGGGGTATATTTACAGCTTTCTCCCTAAGACTTAAGGCAGAAATTAACATTTGAATAGGAGGGAGGCAAACTTGGCAATTTCAAAAATCCATCTTTTCTGTTATTAAGCTAAATCTGTGATGACTCTAGTTTAATATTTTTGTTATTCATTCCTGATTATAACCTCGAAAGATGGGAGAGTGCATGTTAATTACTTCAGATCTTTAGAAGAGTAAAATCACAGAGAGACCTACCTATAAAAGCAAAACATGCTCACCCAGTCCCATATGTCATATTCATGGGTGATGTCTATTCTTTTTCAGGCAGAATCACATTACCCCTTTCAAATCCTGCGCAATGATCTGAATATCCTTCCGAAGTTTGTATGTTGAAACTATTGCCTATGTGATAGTATTAAGAAGGGCCTCTTGGAGGTGATTAATCAAGAGGGTAAAGTTATCAGGAGTTAGGTTAGAAAAACCTGATAGAAGAGGCTGGAGGGAACTATTTAGACTTTTTTGACCTTCTGCTTTCCGCCATGTGAGGACGTAACATGTAGCAACAAGATGCTATCCTGGAAGCAGAAAGTAACCCTTAGCACACACGGAAGCTGCCTGTGCCTTTACCTTGGACTTCCTGGCCTCCAGAACTGTGCGAGATACATTTCTGTTGTTTACAAATTACCCAGTCTATTATAGCAACACACACACACTAAGGTGCCCTGTAACCTGATTACTGGGCTCTAAGATTAACCACTATTAACACATCTTGTGTTAGACGGCAGAGAAATGGGATAAATCAGTGGTTCTCAATCTATGGGTCGTGACCCCTTTGGGGGTCGAACGACCCTTTCACAGGAGTTGCTTAATATCAGATATTTACATTGTGATTCATAACAGTAGCAAAAATTACACTTATGAAGTAGCAGTGAAAATAATTTTATGGTCACCACAGCATGAGGAACTGTATTAAAGGGTCGCAACATTAGGAAGGTTGAGAACCACTGGGATAAAGGGAGAAACAAAGAAAAAAATTCATTTCAAAGTTGGGATGAAATAGTCGTTAACTACTACAGTCTTTCTGAAATTGCGTAGTCAATGCTGGTATTTCTAGCTTGCACTATTCATTCTATATTCCACTTCAGCTGGCCAATGTTTAGTTGCTTGGTGGGATGATCAAAATAACCATCCCTAAAAGGCTTGAGTCATTAGCAGTTAATGTGGTTTTCCATCAATTTTTATTTCAGACATAGGAGTACTAAGAGGCACCCCAGAGGCTCTTGCAGGCATTCCTCTCTCCGCGTCTTGTGTGGGACCATTCACCCCAGTTGGTTAAGTAACCCCTTCTTTTCTTGATGGCTTACTGGTTATTAGAAACTTAAAGCTGCCAGGTGCTGGTCTCAATTTCCAGTTCAGTGGGACCTCTGTTATACCCTTAGGTGAAAGAATTTCTTGAGTAACCAGAAACTTTATTGCAGCAGAGCCTAAGATTTCAGAAATAGGAAGCTCAACTTCTATTGGATCAATAAAAATAGAGGAGCCCATCATCCTTGAGAACAGAGGATACCTTGCAGTGAAAGCATTTGGTAAGAATTTAAGTTCTTTCAAACTAAACATAGAAGGAAGAAACTTGTTTAATCTTGTAAGGCATTTCATAAAAAAAAGTACCGAACCTATATCAATCGTAGTTAATGATAACATGTTAACATCATACCCATCAAGTCTGAGAAGAACATAAAAAAGCTCCATTCCATGTAACATTTTATGGCAGGTCCTAAATAGTATAATAAGGTGACAAAGAAAAATTAAAAGTATAAGGATTAAATATATATTTATCATTACTTTGTGTACAATGTGGTGTGTATATAAAAATCCAAGAGTGGACAGATTAAATATGAGAATATGTGAGTTTAGATTTTGGTTGGATATAAGCTATCTTAGTCCCTTTTGTATTGCTGTAACAGAGTATCATGGACTGGATAATTTAAAGAAAAGAAATTTATTTTTTGCAGTTAGGAAGTCTGGAAGTCAAAGGCTGAGGATCCCACATCTGGTGGGCTTTCTTGCTGGATCATCCCATGGTCTTGGAAGGCAGGAGTAGTAAGGGCAAGAGCACGAAGACAAGAGGAGGCCACCTTGCTTTCCTAACAAGCCAATGGTAAGTAGCCCATTCCTGTGGTAATGACACCAAGATATTTCCATAATGCATTTTATTTGTTTCAGAAATTTAAGGATCATTTAAATTAAGAAACATAATATATTCCATCATATATCAACCAAACATTTCCAGTCCTTTTCCAGGGCACACGGTAGAATTCATTTCCCTTTTCTTCTTGCAGTTTGATGTGGCCATGCAATTTGGGCAATTTGTCTTGGTCAATAAAATGTGAGCCAAAATGACAGGTCGATTCCCAGTGGAAGTAGCTGACCCACCATGCTCCTTTTCTTTCCACTACAGATAGTAACTCTAAAAGCTCCAGATGATGGCTGCTCTATGAGCCCTGATCCTTGGGTAAGGGACAGATGGAGCCCCACCGACACGCAGCAAGAAGAAATAAATCATGAAGAACACAGTTAAGTAAAGCAAGCAGCCAGCCATCAGAATTGGAGAAGACAGTTGCAGGTTGTGTCTCCGACAAAGGTTTAATGACCAGAATTCACAGAGAACTCAAACGTATTAGCAAGAAAACAACAAGTGATCCCATTTCAGGATGAGGAAGGGACTTGAAGAGAAACTTCTCTGAAGAAGACAGGTGCACAGCCTACAGACAAATGAAAAAATGCTCATCATCCTTAATCATCAGAGAAATGCAAATCAAAACTACTTTGAGATACCATCTAACTCCAGTAAGATTAGTCCATATCACAAAATCCCAAGACCAGAGATATTGGTGTGGATGTGGAGAAAAGGGAACACTTCTGCACTGTTGGTAGGAACGCAAATTAATAAATTCCTTTTGGAAAGATGTTTGAAGAACACTTAAGAGATCTAAAAATATTACCTGCCATTCAATCCTATATTCCCCTACTAGGTATACCCAGAAGACCAAAAATCACATTATAACAAAGATATTTGTACCAGAATGTTTATTGCAGTCCAATTCATAATTGCTAAGTCATGGAAAAAGCCCACGTGGCCATCGATCCATGAATGGGTTAATAAATTGTGGTATATGTACACCATGGAATATTATTCAGCCTTAAAGAAAGATGGAGACTTTACCTCTTTCAGGTTTACATGGCTGGAGCTGGAACATATTCTTCTTAGTAAAGTATCTCAAGAATGGGAGAAAAAGTATCCAATGTACTTAGCCCTATTATGAAACAAATGTATAGCTTTCATATGAAAGCTATAACCCAGTTATAACCTAAGA
>CAUYPK010115385.1:0-19591 GCA_963574355.1 Loris lydekkerianus | reverse complement strand
GGAGAATATGTTCCAGCTCCATCCATGTAAACATGAAAGAGGTAAAATCTCCATCTTTCTTTAAGGCTGCATAGTATTCCATGGTATACATGTACCACAATTTGCTAGTCCATTCCTGGGTCGATGGGCACTTGGGCGTCTGATCTTTGAGAATTGGCCAATCCACAGACCCTGGTGACACAGAGGGATTATCTCAGAACTGTTTTGCATATACTTGGAGGCAGATAGCTCAACAATTAGGCCCACATTTCTTTCTTGTTTATCATGTTTCATTAGTGATTTGTATTAAACTATTGGCCCAAAATAACTGTTCTAGTTTCTATATGGCCAACAAGCCAAAAGTTTAGACCCACCTGATCTAGAGGTCAGAAATGTAAAAATTTTTCAGGTGGGCTTAATTCCCAGGATTAGAAAAAATAACTGCAGGTATGTAGTAAACTACTGGACACATTGCCTAAACAGACTTTGAGAGAGGACCTTCAGTAGGACAAATACCATTTGAAACAAGCCTATTCTAGAAAAATAAATGAAAGCTCAGTAAAAGTAGAACTAAGAATTGTGTGAAGTACCTGTCAGGTCTGGGAAATCATTGTCTGATCTTTGGGCTTGGGTTCTTGATGTGGAACATTTCAGGGCAACACCATAAACCATGCTCCTTTACTTGCTTACAAATCCATGAAATGAAAAGGAAAGGAAGTGTTGTTGAATACATTGGTGGGATATGCAAACAAATTTTGGAAGCAGGAATTAAGTATGGAGAACAGAACCTGACTATTTTTTAACAGTTTGAAACGAATGACAAACCTGGATAGCCACTACACATGCTTAGCATGAATGAGGGTTAACATAAACATGGTAAACCAGAGCAACACCCATTGTGATGTCATTCATAGTGACAATGTAGTAACTGTAGGATAATATTTAGAAATGGATATATCCTACATCAAGCACACAAAGTGCACTCAGTGTAAGTTTTAAATGACTTGCTTTTCTTTCAGAGGCTTAAGGGACCTGGACCCCCTTGGGACACATGTGAAGTTGGCTTGTCTGGAGTTAAAATTCCATAAGCCATTCTCTGAAGCTCTGTACCCTGTGAAGCCTGAGATCAAGGGGCATGCCACCCTTTCTAAGAGATAAGAGCATGTGTGTTGACATATGTTAACAACATATTGTCAGAGGTCTATAGGTGCTTTTCCCTGAGGGAAAGACACAGTCATTACTTTATACTGAGTACACTGAGTGAATGATTGAAGATATTCTTCCTTTAACTCTGATCTCCTATGGCTACTTTCTTCTTTATGATTTTGTTTACACACCTGCCCAGAGATTAGGCAGTGTTTAGAAGAAGATGTTTACTGCAAAAGTGATTGTGTTGATGTGGTAATAGGATACTTAATTTTTAGTTGATTTCAGATAGGTAAATTGAGGTAAAGGTGAAAATAACAGATAATAGATTGTGTATGTGACAAGAAAGTTATAAAATCAAACCCCTTAATAAAGATCTTTGCTACATGCCATCTCATCTTGTGCAGTCTTTTTTAAAAAAGACTTTTCTTGACTTAATAATTGCAGGAGCAAGTTTACACCCATGGCAAAGCTGCTGTTTGTGTCTCCGGTCACACAACAGTAGCTTCATCTGGTAATGTCCTGGGAAACTGTCTGCTAGTCAAAGATACTAAGTGGCCTTTTCTGCTCACTTCAGCTAGTATCACTCAAAGGTTTGAACCAGGACACTCCTTAGCACTCTATCCACAGACAGAGAAGTGATCTCTCATTTGTGCCTTATTGATTCTATTAGCAGTTGAGATTCCTGGCACTAGGATGACATAACAATGGAGATTTTGTACAGCAGTGTGACTCAGTCTACATCACATGGACATAACTTCATGGAGTCACTAAAGTAGAAAGATATTTTTTTTCTTTTTTAGAGACAGAGTTTCTCTTTGTCACTGTTTTAGTATACCATGACAGCACAGTTTACAGCAAGCTCTTACTCCTGAACTTAGGTGATTAATTTGTCTCAGCATCTCGAGTGGCTGAGAATACAGGATCCCACCACAACCCGGCTGCAATTTTTTTTTTTTTTTGACTGTTTGTCCTAGGATGAGTTGAACTCTCCACATCATTATATGGGGCTTGCTCCCTACTCACTTTGCCACATTCAATGCTTCTTTCATGCTATTTCAAGACATGTTTGATGGCTACCTTAAAACATTTATTTGAGAGGAGTTTACGAATTAAGTATGCCTGGCTAAACCCTCAATTTGGTCATTATTTCACATGTCTTAAGCATGTCTACTTTGCTTGAAACAGCTAATTAATTCTGGTCTTTTTAAATGATGAAAATCTTCCATGGTTTATTTGGTTGGTTGTCTGTGCATGCAAGTGTGTACGGGTATCTTTCAGAAACAGTCTTCTCATGTGGTCCCACATAGTTTTTCATGACCTCAACCTAGATCATAGAAACATCAACTCCAGGATGCAGGCAATCCTCATGCCTGCTAGAACTAGAGGTACCTGTCGCAATGTGGCTAGGACTAGAGATACCTGTCACGATGCCTAAATAATTTTTGACATTTTAGTGGAGACAAGATCTGACATTTTTTCAGTCCATTCTCAGCACCTCAACTTTCAAGGAATTTACTTATCTCAGCATTTCAGAGGACTGGAATCCTAGATGTGAGCCACCCAGTTTGGTCAATTTCTCTTTCTTTTTCCCTCCATCCCTCCCCACCTTTGTCCATCCCTAAGTTTATCTTTCCTTCTTTCAATTCTCTCTCTCTCTTTTCTTGTCTCTCCATTCCTTTTTTTCTCTTCATTTTTTGTATTTCTAACCTCTATACCTCAACAACAAACTAACTATATGATCCTGAATATGCAGTCTTGAACTCTATATCTGAAGTTGGTGAATTCTAGTGTGATAATAATTATATCTGAACAGAACATTTTGTTTGTTTGTTTTTGTAATTTATCAGTTATTATCTATGAGGATTATTGATAATAACCTTCACCAAAACATAAGCATGGATGAGCACTAAAGCTCACATCTATAATATCAGCTAACTCAGAGGCCATGGCAGAAAGATTTATGGTAGCTAAGGGATTTCAGACCAGACTGAGGAACATAGTAATACATCCCTTGTCCAGGTAATAAGTTAAAAACTTTCCCAGCAGTGGTGGCATGTACCTGTACTCTCAGCTGCTGTGAAGCATAAACTCAGAAGGATCACTTAAGATTAACAACATGAATTTACTTGAGCTATTGTGTTAGAATTGTATGTTTCTGTGGCAAAGACAGAAACACTGTATCCAATCAATAAGAGAGATTCTGTATAGGTGCCAAAAAAGTCCGGTAGTATAAAAAATATTTTACACATGTATTCCAGAAGCAATTTCTTAACAGGATTGCCAGTCCAGCTTAATATGTGAAAATCAACCAGTAGAACACACTACATTAATAGAATCAATGAGGGAAACCACAGAGACACCTCATGAGACACAGAAAAAAGTTTTAACAGAGGCAACATAACTTATTGATCAAAAACTTTTTAAAATATTAGGTGAGGGGTGAAGCCTGTCATTCTGTCAGTAGGACAATGGCATCATATAAAGAGGTTGGTGGGTTCAAGCCCAGCACTAGCCAGTATCCAACAACAACAACAACAACAACTTACTTGTGAAGGGAATGTCTAGGATTACTAATGAAATTTACAGATGAGTGGGTAAACATAAAGTGCTCTATTCACATGATGAAATATTTTTCATCAATCAAAAGGAATGTAGTCCTCCTTTATCCTCATCCATGCCAACATCTCTGCTTTTAAAATTTTGTGATATGGGCTAATCTTAATGGAGTTAGATGATATCTCAAAGTAGTTTTGATTTGCATTTTTTTCATGATTAAAAATGATGAGCAGAACTCTTCTATATTACTGGTGGGAATTCAAATTAATACATTTCTTTTATAAAGATGTTTGGAAAACACTTAGAGATCTAAAAATCTACCATTCAATCCTTTAATTCCTCTACTATGTATATACCCAGAACACCAAAAATCTTGTTATATCATAGATATTTGTACCAGAATGTTTATTGCAGCTCAATTCATAATTGCTAAATCATGAAAGAAGCCCAAGTGCCCATCAATCTACTTATGCATTAATAAATTATAGTATGTGCATCATAGAATATTATGCAGCCTTAAAGAAAGTTGGAGACTTTACCTCTTTCATGTTTACATGGATGAAGCTTAGAAAAGTATCTCAAGAAAAGAAAAAGTATCCAATGTACTCAGCCCTACTATGAAACTAATTTATGGTTTTCATATGAAAGCTATAACCAATTTATAACTTAAGAATATAAAGTGAGAGGCAGAGCATGATGGCTGATAGGACGGACCTGTAGCCCACCTCTCTCAAATTATTAGGTGAGAGGGAGAGAAGACTGGATCTTTTCCCCGCATGGATTATTGGTGTGGACAGGCAGCTGGAGACATGCAGCAAATTGGCGGATTGCTGTATATGAGGTGTAATTTAAAACCATGAACTCTGTTGTACAGATTTTGCCTACTTGCCCCATCTGCCCAGCAGCCAGCCCCTCCCTCATAGAGGACAGCATTTTGCAATTCCTGGCAAAATCCAATTGATGAAAATTTATTCCTGAACCAAATTTGGCGACCAGAAAGGGGTGCTGCTCAGACCCACAAAGGGTTAAGCAGCCCAATGGAAAATGGAAGGGAAGAGATCCCACCTGGAAAACAGACATTTTGAATTATGTGATATGGCAAATACCTTCTCTCAGAAAAACATAAGTAATTAAATAGATCAGACCATTCCTGGTAAGGAATATTGTTGTGGTCTGGCAGTTCAGGCTGTGTGGCAACCTGGCGGGTGGCTAAACTAAAAAGTACAGATTCAAAAGTGAGACTCTGAGCCACAAAAACTGAGGAAAAGGTTGTTGTGTGCAGCAGCAATGGGAGTCTGAGGCAGCAGGAGCCTGTGGTAGCCAGCCCCTCCCCCACAGCAGATTGCAATTGCCAGTTTTCAGGGGAACCTGGGAGCATAGTGAAAAGATTATTAAGCATAAACTCTTGCACCAAGTTGGGAGGTCAGATAGAAGTGTAGTCTGTAACACGAAAGCCAAGGATGAACAACAATTAGAAAATAAACTTTTATAGAAACTCTAAGATGGCTATCTTCCAGGTAGGGTGGTGACCGTGATAACAATGTAATCTTTGAACAGGTATACGCCTTGTAAATACACCTGGTGTCCAGAAAGTATATTGCATTATAAACATATTTCTACAAAAGTTAGTTCCTACGTCACACACACACACACACACTCTTCTATATATATATACAAGAATAGTATTTTTGTGGTTGATGCCTTTTTTTCTCTCTATTTTCTCTCATCATTTTCTTGGAGGAGGTATTATTTTTTTTTCTTTATTTTTTATTTTTTATTTTATTATTATTATTTTTTAAATTAAATCATAGCTGTGTACATTAATGTCATCATGGTGCACCATAATCTAGTTTCATAGATGTTTTGACACATGTTCATCACACTGCTAAAACAGCCTTCCTGGCATTTTCTTAGTTATTATGCAAAGACATTTCCTTCCACATTTACTAAGTTTCACATATACCATTGTAAGATGCCCCACAGGTGTACTCCCACAAATCCCCCTCCCTCTGCCCACTTTTCCCCTCACTCTCCTCCCTTTCCACCTTTCCCGTATTCTTAGGTTGTAACTGGGTTATAGCTTTCATGTGAAAGCCATAAAGTGGTTTTATAGTAGGTTGGATATTTTTTCTTCCATTCCTGAGATACTTTACTAAGAAGAATATGTTCCAGCTCCATCCATGTAAACATGAAAGAGGTAAACTCTCCATCTTTCTTTAAGGCTGCATAATATTTCATGGTATACATACACCATAATTTATTAATCCATTTGTGGATCGATGGGCACTTGGGCTTTTTTCATGACTTAGCAATTATAAGTAGGGCTGCAATAAACATTCTGGTACAAATATCTTTGTTATGATGTGATTTTTGGTCTTCTGGGTATATGCCTAGTAGAGGAATTATAGGATTGGATGGCAGAACTATTTTTAGATCTCTTAAGTGTTCTCTATACATCTTTACAAAAGAAATGTATTAATTTGTATTCCCACCAGCAATGTAGAAGTGTTCCCTTTTCTCCACATCCCTGCCAACATTTCTAGTCTTAGGATTTTGTGATATAGGCTGATCTTACTAAAGTTAAATGATATCTCAAAATAGTTTTGCTTTGCATTTCTCTGATGATTAAAAAAGATGAGCATTTTTTATATGTTTTTGGTTCACACGCCTGTCTTCTTCAGAGAAGTTTCTCTTCAAAACTCTTGACCAGCCTGCAATAGAATCACTTGTTCTTTTATTGCTTGTACGAATTCTGGTTATTAAACCTTTGTCGAAGACATAACATGCAAATGTCTTCTCCTATTCTGAGGGCTGTTTGGTTGCTTTACTTACTGTGTTCTTGACTGCGTAGAAGCTTTTTAGTTTGATCAGGTCCCAGTAGTGTATTATTGAAGCTGCTTTAATTGCCCAGGGGGTCCTCCTCATAAAATACTCGCTCAGACTGATTTCTTCAAGGGTTTTTCCTGCACTCTCTTCTAGTATTTTTATAGTTTCATGTCTTAAGTTTAAATCTTTAATCCAGTGAGAGTCTATCTTAGTCAATGATGAAAGGTGTCAGTCCAGTTTCTGTCTTCTGCAGATTGCCAGCCAGTTCACCCAGCACCATTAGTTAAATAGGGAATCTTTTCCCCACTGAATGTCTTTCATTTGCTTGTCAACGATTAAGTAATGGTAAGTAGCTGGATTCACCTCTTGGTTCTCTATTTGGTTCCAGACATCTACTTCTCTGTTTTTGTGCCAGTACCATGCTGTTTTGTTCACTATTTGTAGCATAGTCTGAGGTCTGGTAGCTTGATTCCTCCTGCTTTTTTAAAATTTCTGAGTAATATCTTGGCTTTTTGAGCTTTTTTTTTTTGATTTAACTAAAATGAAGTATTATTTTTTTAAGATCTTTAAAATATGACAGTGGAGCTTAAATAGACATTGTGTTAAAATTATATATTGCTTTGCATTGTATGAACATTTTAACAATGTTTATTATTTCCAGCCATGAGCATGTTATGTTTGTCCATTTGTTAACATTTTCAGCTATTTCTTTTCTTAGAGTTTCATATTTCTCTTTAGAGAGGTCTTTCACGTCCTCTGTTAGATAAATTCCCAAATATTTCATCTTCTTTGGGACTACCGTGAATGGAATAGAGTCCTTAACTGTTTTTTCAACTTGACTATTGTTGGTATATATAAAGGCTCCCAATTTATGGATTTTTATTTTGTAACCAGAAACACTGCTTCATTTTTTTATTACTTCTAAGAGTTTTGTAGTAGAATCTCTAGTGTTTTTCAAATACACAATCATATCATCTGTGAAGAGAGAAAGTTTGATCTCTTCTGACCCTATATGTATACACTTGATCACCTTTTCTTTCCTAATTGTGGTGGCTGAAACTTCTATTACAATATTAAAGACCAATGGAGACAATGGGCAGCCTTGTCTGGTTCCTGATCTGAGTGGAAATGATTTCAATTTAACTCCATTCAATATAATATTGGCTGTGGGTTTTCTGTAAATGGCCTCTTTCAGGTTAAGAAATATTCCTTCTATACTAATTTTCTTAAGTGTTCTGATCATGAAGGGATGTTAAATATTATCAAAAGCTTTTTAGCATCAATTGAGAGAAACATATGGTCTCTGTTTTTAATTAGCTTATGTGCTGAATTATACTTATAGATTTACGTATATTGAACCAGCCTTGAGACCCTGGAATAAAACCTACTTGGTTGTGATGTATAATTAGTTTGATATTTTGCTGCATTCTGTTTGTTATAATCTTGTTGAATTTTTTTAATCTATATTCATTAGTTTTATTGGTCTATATATATATATATTTTTTTTTTTTTTCTTGTTGGGTCTTTTCCTGGTTTGGAAATTGTAGTGATGTTTGCTTCATACAAAGTGTTGGGTAGTCTTCCTACTTTTTTCATCTTTTGGAACTAATTCCTGTAAAAAGGTTTGGTAGAATTTTGACGTAATACCTTCTGGTCCCAGGCTTTTTTGTTTAGGAAGGTTTTGTATGGTTGATGAAATTTCAGGACTTGATATGGACCTGTTCAAAATTTCCCCTTGATTCTTGCTAAGTCTTGGAAGATGACGTGTCCTGTTTGGTGTAGTTGGGCTGTTTTTTGTTCAACCGTGTTGTTGCTGGGCTCCTCTGGTTGCCCAGGGAGACAGAGGTATGGCTTCAGAAATATCTTTCTGAATCTGCTTCTGAAATTTCTGTGAATATAGGTGTCAGCTATGTTGCTTATTCATGCTTACTTTTGTCAAGGTATTTCTCTATTTTCTGCATAGACAAAAGCCTGTAGAATAAAATGTAACAATTCTACGCAGATATAATTTACAGAATCCAAAATTTACCCATTTCAAATATAGTGTTCAAGACTACCTATTCAGGGATCACCTGTGTAGATTGTTTTTTAGCAGAGAAGGTTATCTTAAGTTCTAGAGGGAGACATAGAGGTAAGAATGGAATGAAGAAAAGTAAATAATGGAGAGAGCAAGCAGACGAGAGAGACTGATTTGCCAAGAGGAAGGATAAATGAGGGGGGCCAAAGAGAAGGAGGAGGGAAAAAAAAACAAACAACCAGAGGATACAAACAAACTTCATTGCTCACACCTGTAATCTGAGCCCTTTGGCAGGCCTAAATGGGTGGAGTTTTTACATGAGAGGGTGCTGAGAATGGACAGAGTAAGTGTAAAACCCTGTTTCTAAGAAAATTGAAATAGTATTTATTCATTGTTATAGGCACCCATATTCAGAGTCAAATGAGTGCCTCAGGGTGCATAATGCCTGAATCCTGTAGTCTGAGGTCCCTATAATCCAGGCTGAGGACATGAAAGACTAGTCTGCACCACATAGAAAAATTATATTTCAAAAACTGCCATACAGACAACCATGCACAGAGAAACTGACAAACCAACAAACATTTTTATCATCTAAAAACACTAGAATTACCTTCATTTTTAAAGCAAAATAGACATGGTTAACACTTTTTAATATATGAGTAAATGGGGGTTGTATCTAGGCATAGTAAATTTGTAAGCTTTGCTCAAAAAATGTTTTGGGGTAGGTGTCAAATAGGTCCTTCCAATAGTGATCCACGTGTGCTGCTTGCGGCTCAGTGTTTAGGGTGGTGGGCTCACAAAGAAAATGTTGAGATCAAGCCTGGTTCTGGCAAAAATGCAACAAAAATAGCCTG
Source organism: Loris lydekkerianus (assembly GCA_963574355.1). Taxonomy (NCBI): domain Eukaryota; kingdom Metazoa; phylum Chordata; class Mammalia; order Primates; family Lorisidae; genus Loris; species Loris lydekkerianus. Next base: position 10,210 of record CAUYPK010115385.1, on the reverse strand, counting down.
GTGGGTTGTAGTGGGCACCTGTAGTTTCAACTATAGAGAAAGTTAAGGAAAATTAATCACCTAAGTCTGAGAGATGGAGCTTGCTGTGAGCTGTGATGCCATGACACTCTAACTAGTGACACAATGTAATTCTTTTTTAAATGACTTCATGCAGTTTTGTCAGCTATGATGCTGCTTAACTCACACATCTGTACAAAATCTCAACTGTTGTGTCAGCCAACTGCCTATAATCTCAATCGTCAAGAGAATCACTGAGGCACTACATGGTCACTGTGGATAACATCACAATGTGTGTTGCCATGGGATACAATGGAAGAAAAATGAATCAGGACACGTGGGTTTAGAATTCTTGAGTTAGAATATTGCCAGTTGATCTGATGTATAGGAGTTGTCCAAAAATGTCTGGCCTCTAGCCTATGACTGGGGCAAGGGAATATTGACCCTGATAGCAGGACCCCAAAAGAGGATTTTTGGTATGTTCTGAAGTCCAGTAGCATATTTTTTTTTCTTTTTCTTTCTTTTTTTTTTTTTTTTTTTTTTTTTCCCTGTGTAATGTGTTGGCTAATAAAGGCTTTTTCTGTTTCCATTTAAAAGGAAGTATTATTTTTTCAAGGTCTTTAGAGTACGACAGTGGTGTTTTCCTGGGGATTGCATTAAATTTGTATATTACTTTCGGTAATAAGGACATTTTAACAATGCTGATTCTTCCAAGCCATGAGGAGGATGATTTTTTCTATTTGTTACCATCTTTGGATATTTCTTTCTTAGAGAATTAAAATTGTATTGTAAAGATTGTTAACATCCTTAATTAGGTAAATTTTCAAATATTTCATATTTTTAGGCATTGACTGATTTTTTAGCTTGATCATTATTGCTATATATAAAAGCTATTGGTTTCTGAGCACTGATTTTGTATCCTGATATACTGCTCTACTCCTTGGTCACTTGAAAGTTTTATAGTTGTGTCCCTGGTGTTTCCTAGGTATGAAATTATATCATCCACAAAAAGTGAAAGTTTGATCTTGTCTGATCCATTTTGGGTACCCACGATCGCTTTCTCTTTACTGATTTTGATGGCCTAGACTTCCATTACAATGTGCCATAGAAGCATAGAAAATGGGAAAGCACACCTGGTTTCTGATTTGAGTATAAATGTTTTTAAATTTTAATCCATTTAGTATAAAATTGGCTGTTAGTGGGTTTGTTCTCGATGGCCTCTATCATATTGAAAAATGTCACTTCTATACCTGTTTTCTAAATAGTTCTGATGTTGTATATTATCAAAAGTATTTCCTGCATCAAATGAGAGGATCATATGGTCTTTTCTTTGTTGATGCCATGTACCATTTTTATAAAATTACATATATTGAACCAACCTTGAGAAGCTGGGTCAAACCAACTTAGTTATTTTGTATAATTTATTAGATTTGTGTTGCTGGATCTGAAATAGATGTCCTGAACAATAGATCTCTGTGACCATTTTTAAGCACTGAGATAAAGAAACAATGAAAAAACTTCTACAAAAAAAAAATGCCTTAGTCAAGCAGGCTTCACACTAGAATTCTATCAAACTTTCAAAGAAGATCTCAATCTCATACTGCAGAAAATATTTCAAGAAATTAAGGAGGAAGGAATCTTCCCCCAACACTTTCTATGAAGAAAACATTCTCTAGTACCAAAACCAGGTAAAGACCCAACTAAAAATAAAAACTTTGGACCAATTTCAACAATGAATATAGATGCACCAATTTTCAATAAAATCCTAGCCAATAGATTTCAGCTTATCATCAAAAAAGTCATGCATCAAGTAGGTTTCATCACAGGAATGAAAGGCTGGTTTAACATATGTAAATACACAAAGATTATTTACATATTAACAGAAGCAAAGATAAAGAAGCAAAGATAAAGACTATATTATCTTCTCAATACAAGCAGAAAAAGACATTTAAAAAACTCCTTTTTTAATTAGAACACCGAAGATTTTAGGCATAGGTGGCACCTTTCTTAAACTGATTATAGCTATCTGTAATAAACCCAGTTAATATTTTACTGAATGGAGTTAACCTGAAAGCTTTTCCACTTAGACCTGGAACCTAACATGGTCGTTCTCTATTACCATTATTATTCAACATCTTGTTGAAATTTCGTGGCAATACTATTAGACAAAAAAAGTAAGAAAGAAGATAAAATGAAAGCAGAGGAGGTCAAACTCTTCCTTTTGCTGATGATATGATCTCATACATACAGAACCTCAAAGACTCCACAACAGTATTCTTGGAAGTCATCAAAAATATAGTCATTTCTGGGGATATTAAATATCAGTGTCCACAGATCAATTTGCTTTGTATATGGCAGTAGCAGCCAATAAGAGACACTAATGAAGGACACAATTCCCTTCACCTTAGTCCCAAAGAAAACAACATACCTAGGAACACACCTCAGAAAAAAGATGAAGGACCTCTATAAAGAAAGTTAAAAAAAAACCCTAAGAAAGAAATAGTGAAGGACTTCAACAAATGGAAAAGTATACCATGTTCATGGCTGGTAAAAATCACCTTGTAAAAATTTTGATATTTCCCAGAGCAATCTACCAATTCAATATCATCTCTATTAAAATACCAACATCCTATTTTCAATACTTGGAATGTACAGTGTTAACTAGGTTTCTTAAATTTCTAAAGTGTGTGATGTTATTTCACCTTAATCTTTTCTGATTATTGATATCAGGGATTTTACTCTTCTTCTGTTTAGGTCAGCAAAAGGTTTTCAATGTTATTAACCTTTAGTAAGAACAAACTTTTTGATTCATTGAACTTTTGAATAAATCTTTTTTTTTCAATTTAATTGAATAGTGCTATAATGTTGGTTATTTCATTTCTTTTGCTGGATTTGGGGTTGAAATATTCTTCTCTTTCCATTTGCATGAGAAGTTCCATTAAGTTGTTGACGTCCTCTCTTTGAGTTTCCTTGAGGAAGGCTTGCAACATTATAAATTTACCTCATAGGACTGACTTTGCAGTATCCCATACATTCTAATAATTCATGTCATCATTATCCTTTTGTTCTGAGAATGTGGCAATTTTCTTCTCAGTCTCATCTATCACCTGGCTAGCAATCAACATAATGTTATTTAGTTTCCATAACTTTGAGTATGCAGATATCTGTTATTGGTGAGTTGAATATTTATTGACTAATAATCTGACAAAATACAAGGCATAATTTCTATTCATCTAAATTTACTAAATTTAGCCTTGTGACCTAAGATGTGATCAATTTTGGAGAATGTTCTATGGGCTGATGGGAGGAACATGTATTCAGTTTTTGTAGGATGAAACTTTCTGTAGATTTCTGATAAATTTAATTGTTGTAAGGTGAAGTTTATGTACAAAATTTTGTGGATTAGTTTCTTATTGTAAAATCGGTTCTATACTGCCAAAGGGGTATTTAAAATCTCCAGATATGATGGTGCTAGAAGATACTAAATTGCTCATACAGATAGGGTCTCCTTTATAAATTCAGAAGCATTCAGGTTGGGCACAGAAATCTTCACAATTGACATCTCATCATATGGACTATTGGTCTTAGCAAATATGAAGTCATCATCCTTGTCTTCCCTTACTTTTGTTAGTTTAAAAACTATTGTATCTGCAAATAAAATTGCCACTCCTGCTTTTTTCTGATTTCTGTTGTCCTGAATTACATATGCCCATCTATTCACCATGAAACTATATTTATCCTTAAAGGTAAGATGAGATTCTTGTATGCAGAAGATATCTAGCCTGAGTTTTTGTATCTAGTTAGTCATCTGGTTTCTCTTAAGAGGAAAGTTTAAGTATCCACATAAATTGAGATAATGTATTATCCTGGTAGTATTTTGGGTATCAACTTTTTCAAAATCCAAGTGGACATTCTGAATTTTTCATCACTGTTAAAATTAGGTTTGGGGCAAAAATTTCTGTGTGAGTTTACTGTGATGGTAGAGCATAGTGCTGGTCATTATAAAGGATGAGTCTGAGAATTATATGAAGAGCTGGTTTAGTTGTGGCAACTTTCTTCAACATGTGTATGTCATAAAGTATTTAACTTTTCTGTCATAAGTGAAGCTCTGTTTAGCTGGATATAGGATCCTTGGCTGAAAGTTATTTTTTTGTATTAGGAGACTGAAGGTCAATGACCATTCTCTTTTGACTTGAAAAGATTCATCAGAAAGATTTGCAGTCATTCTAATTTTTTTCCCTTCGTAGGATATGATTTTCTGACATCTGGCTACTTGCAGAACTATCTTCTTTGTAGGAACTTGGGAGAAGGTAATCACAATGTGTCTAGAATATGCTTTATTAGGTTAAGTCTTGCTGGAGTTCTGAAACTGTATGCTGTCTGAATTTCAGTGTCTTTTGCCCTGCTTGGGTTGTTCTCCTCCATTATCTCATGGAGTAGAGTGTCTATGAATTAGAGAACATTTTCTTTTTCAGGGAATCCAAGGAGGTGAATGTTCATTGTTTTGAGCAGTTCCACAATTCTGAGGGAAATAAGCATTTTTTCTCTTCACTTTCTTTCCTCTTTGAGCATTTGGGGGCATTGAAAACCTTTGTCTTCAATGTCAGTGATCCTTTTTTATTCTCACTGCTTAATGCCATCACTGAGGGATTCTACTGTATTTGTCAGATCTTTGAGGGCTGCAAGTTCTTACTTCAATGCGTCAAAAAACTTTGGTCATTTTGTCTTGGAATTCACTGAATCAATGAGACAACTTTTAAATTGCTCTGTCAATTTCTTATTTCATTTTTGTCTCCATTCTGTTAGTCATATTTGCGATCCAAATTCTGAATTCTTTTTGTGACATCTCAAGCCATTTGTTTATTAGTGAGATCTTCTCTTCTGTCTTCTTTGACATTTCTTGAGGGAGTTGATGTACTCTGATCATTCATGTTTTCAGAAGTCTTCTGCTGATTCTGACCCATAATTACTTTTCACCCTTTTCCTAGCAAAGGTGGCAAGGTGAAATTTAATCAAGGGCTCCAAGCATTGTAATTGACCTGCCCTTTACCAAAGAACTGGAACTGTTGATTGCGGCTTTCCCCTTAGAGTTTTACAAAGGTTCCATTCAGAGCTGTAGCCTGTAAACCTGGGGACCTACTTGGTGTGTTGGGACTAGATGGTGCTAACCCGTATTCTAATACTCTCTGCCCAGTTTTAGTGAATAGCTTTGGCCTGAAATCTCAGCTGTGGACATAAATAGGCAATTAAGGCACCCCATATGACTCCCACGGATGACAACTGAGAAAGAAGAATTTGATACTCTCACAACAATACAAACAATGTACAACCTTGGCTGGTTCTGGTAATCAACCCAGGTCAAGAGTACCAAACCAACTGTTTCAGTCAACACAAACAATAGCCTTTTGTAAGAGTTTAAAAAGTCTTCAGCATCCAGGCAGCTGGGGTCTACTGGAATGTAAATATGAGCCTAGTGGGATAGACTGTGGAGCTACCACCACTTTAAGGGCAGTTGTGCCACTGTCATAGTGGCAACATCAGTCTGGAATACTGCTGTCTGCTGGTCACTGGAGCCATAAAGGTTCTGGAAATCATTGTCACTGGCTACAAGTATCAAAGGAGCCAGACATTAACCAGAGGGTCGGGTGAATGATGCCTGACCCCTGACACTCCTGAAGTCTCAGAGTCCTGGAACCCTACCCTCTGTGTTTCTGTCAGGCTACTGCAGCCATAGGCCGGGGGTAAGTGTTTCTAAAATTTTTCACCCATCCTTCATTATTTGATTCATGCCACTTACTAATACTTACATTTTTTTCCCTAAATTGCAATTTTTTAGAGGACAAACATTTTGTCTTCTCTTTTGCTGATATTTTCCCAGTACCCAGAACAATAGAAATAGACATTTCATAAATGTATGGATAGAAAGAATGAAATCTAGAACAACCTATAGCATGATAGAAGTCCTTAAAACAGGTTTATATTGTATTGAAACTTGCTGAAAAAGCCTTTAGCTAGGTGCTGTGTATACGGGGTAAGCTATGGAATTCCATAAAAAGTCTAAGTTTTATCATTTAAGGTTTTTGCTGGAGTACGTCCTCAGTTCTTGAAATCATGCCTAAGTTAAAGTAAGTGGTTAGTAAATATTTTCTGAATCATTTAATGGTGCCTGATGTGAAGTATTCATTGAAAACATTTGAAAAAAAAAATCCAGAAATTAAAACACGCAACAGATTCTTCAGTTAATAGTTTATGTTTTTCTCCTACTCATGTTCCACATTTTCTTTCCCCCCAATAAGGAATGTTTATTCATTCATTCAATTAGTATGAATTGAGTACCTAATTTATACCAGTGATATTTTAATATAACTAATTATCAAGACTGGCTTACTGAAACCATTACAATGCAGAACTTCTTCAATAGATGAGTTCCTCTTATGTGTTTGTCAAGTGGTCATTAAGAAAATTCACAGATCAAAAACACATACCATGCAATATCATATATTTTAGTGCACTTCTAAATATAGGGAGAGAAATGGAGGAATGCATATGGATCAAATATCTAATTATAATATAAATTGAATGATTGTATATATATATATATACATATATATATACATACATATATATATATAAATATATATATACATAAATATATATATATACATATATATATAAATACATATATATATATATATATATATATTTTTTTTTTTTTTTTTTTTTTTTTAGGATAAAGTTTTACTTTGTCACACTGAGTAAATTGTCATGGCGCAACAGCTCACTGTAACTTTCAGCTCTTGGGCTTAGGCCATAGTTATGTACATGTCCTTGCAAAGTTGTATGGGAAAACCTGCAGGTACCAGTTTTAGCTCTTCAGAAAAGGGCTGGTTAATCAATGCTCACCTAATTATACCTTATCAGCTCATCTAACCCAAACCAAATTAAACATTATCTGCTCATCTAACAAATGGTGAAAAGTTATTATTTTGTGGAATCAGTGAAAAAACGTTGGCAATCAGCATCATCAGAGTAGATCAACTCCCCCAAGGGAAAAAAAAAGGTTGAAAACACTACTCTATTCCATTCATAAACAGATGGGTGAGTAGTCCGTAATTAAATTCAATATTTGGATGGCAAATATGATCAACAGAATGAAGGTGAAGATGGAATTAGAAATTCAAGGAGCATTTTAAAGTTGTCTCAAGAATTCAATGAATTCAAAGACAAAGTGACCAAAGATTTTGACACATTGAGGCAAGGTCTTGCAGCCCTCAAAATTCTGATAAATAAAGTAGAAGATCTCAGTAGAAGCATGAAGTAGGCAGAAGAAAAGTTCTGACATTGATGATATAAGTTTTAAACAACCCCAAATGCTCAAAGCAAAAAAGATGTGAAGAGATAAAATGTATTATTTTCTCAGAGTGAAGTGGGACAATTCAAGGAAAACTAATATTGGCCTTATGAAAATTCCTGAAGCCACAAGCTTGTTTGAAAGAGCCCAGGTGGTCTACTTCAAAAAATAATGAAGGAAAACTTCCAAACATTTCCAGAATTTTGAAAATGCAGGTAGCATACAGTTTCAGAACACCAGCACAACTCAACCAAAATAAAGCATCTCCCAGACTCATCATAATTAACCTAGCCAAAGTTGTTATGAAGGAGAGAATTCTGTAAGTAGCTAGAAATAAGAAAAGCTTAACCTACCATGGGAAGAATATTAGAATGACTGTAGAGCTCTCTGCTGAAAATTTTCAAACTAGAAGAAGGTGGCCATCAATCTTCAACTTCCTAAAACCAAATAACTTTCAACCCAGAAACCTGCATCCAGCTAAACTGAGTTTTGTTTATGATGGGGAAATTAAATACTTTAATGATATTAACATGTTGGAGAAATTTGCCATAACTAAACAAATTGTTTAAGATATTCTCAGGGTTATCCTCCATAGTGATCAGCACAATACTCTACCATCAAACTAAATTCACTCAGAAAATTTTGATCAAATTCCAACATCTAAAATGGTGAAAAAAATAAAAATATGCACTGGACTTCTTACAAAATCGAAAACCCAAAATATTACCAGACTTCTCAATATTTACAATTAAAGTGAATTCCTTAAATTTTTTTTCTGAAGAAGCACAGGTTGGCTGCCTGGATACAAAAACTCAGGTCAGATTTCTGCTGCATACAAGAATCTCATCTTGCCATTAAAAAAATATATATCAAAACTCAGGGATGATCATCCATAATTCAGGCAATTGGCAATTCAAAATAAAAATCCCTATGGTGCAGTTTTATTCATAGATACAATACACTTAAAGAAAACACAAGTAAGGAAAGATGAGAATGGGCACTTTATCTATGGTATGGGTAACCCAAAACATGATATTTCAATTATTAAAATTTATGGTCCCTACCAGAATGTTTTTAAATTTATAATACAGACTCTAGCATACGTGAGCAACTTGATTTCCTACAGCATCATAATATTGGAAGATTTTAACACCACTTTGGCAGTGTATAACAGACCCTCCAATAATTAACTAAGAAAAGGCTGGAATCTGTGTCTCAGTAGGTAGGGTGCTGATCTCATTTATTAAGGGCGGCAGGTTTAAACACAAACCTGGCCAAATTGTAAAAACAACAAAGAAAATTGCCAAGCAGTGTGGCAGGCATTTGTAGTTCCAGGTAGTTAGGAGGCTGAGGCAAGAAAATCACCTCAGTCCAGAATTTGGAGGTTGCTGTGAGCTATGTGATGCCAACACACTTTACCAAGAGTGATAAAATGAGACTCTGTTACTACTAAAAAAAAAAAAAAAAAAAAGAAGAAGAAAGAAAGAAACTAAGCAACGAAAAAGGTGCAGAATGAACATTTCTTAAACAAATAGAGCCCATCCACAGTAAACCCATTGCCAATATTATACAATGCAGTTAAATCTTACAAGGGCATATGCGAAACTTAGTAAATGTGGAATGTAAATGTCTTAGCACAATAACTAAAAAAATGCCAGGAAGCCTATGCTAACCAGTGCAATGAAAGTGTGTCAAACGGTCTATGAAATGAGCATATGGTGTCCCATGACTACATTAATGTACACAGGTATGATTTAATAAAAAAAAAAAAAAAATCATTTTCACTCAGATCAGGAAAAAGACAAGGTTGCTCATTGTTTCTCCTTCTTTTTATTATAGTCATGAAAGTCTTAGCCATCACAATCAGGCAAGTCAAAGCTATCAACTGTATACACATAAAGTTAGAGGGGATGCACTCTTCGCAGATGATAAGATTGTATATTAGGAACAACCATGGATTCAACTAAAAAACTGTTAGAAGAGACCAGGGAGTACAGCAGGGTCTCAGATTACAAAATCAATACTCACAAATTGGTAGCTTTTATATACACCACCAAAGTAAAGCTGGAAAAACAGCCAAAGAACATGAAATATTTGAGAGTTTACCTAACAAAGGATGTAAAATATCTCTATAAAAAGAACAATGAAACTCTAAAAGAAGAAATTGAAAAAAAAATTATGATAATGGGTGGGAAAAATCAACATTGTTAAAAAATCTATAACAATGAAAAAAATATTCAATTTTAGGCTATCCTTCATAATCACATGAGCCAATTCATTATCTTCCCTTCACCACCCTCTCTGTCTCTCTCTATATATGTATATATTTTGTTTGTCTAGAAAACTGTGGCTAATATAACAGGCATTTGCCAAGTCTATGCATACTTGGAGGGCTCTGGACTCTTGAGAGGATGTCAGAAGTACTCCTTAGGGTCTCAAACACCTTTTCTGAAATTAGCAAGCAGTCCTGAGTGCTGAGCTCCCTTTGTTATGTTCTCTTCTCTCTTAGAGAACATACTGGCAGCCTGGCATGAAAACTAAAACTCCAGGCAACATAAAGAAGCAGTCCAGAACAACCCATCCAAGGGAACATGAGGTAGCCACTGTAGAGAATTCCACAAAAAAAGAAATGTTAGAAATGACAGAAAGGGAATTTAGAATACACATGATGAAAACAATGAAAAAAATGATGGAAAAATTGAAGAAAACTTCTAATAAAGTGAAAAATAACCAAAAGGAAATCTAAAAAGATAATCAAATAAGAGATGAATGATATGCAAAATATAGAAAGAATATAGCAAAGCTGAAGGAACTGAAACAGTCAATTAGGGAACTTAAAGATGCAATGGAAAGTATGAGCAA
>CAUYPK010115383.1:0-67099 GCA_963574355.1 Loris lydekkerianus | reverse complement strand
CACATCTCTCAAATCCCCTCCTCTTTATCCCCAGAGTCACCCCCATGTAGGTCAGCACCATTTCCTGTTCAGACCACTGTCCCAGCTTCCTCCCTGGGTGCCCTGCTGTCTCCCTTGGTCCATCTTCTGTGCAGCTGAAGGATCTTTCAGAAAACATGTGGCACAAATGAAAGCCACACCATGCAAGATTGAGAAGTCAAAATCCTTCTTGACTCAAAAAATAAACTGAACAGGGGCTTTCCAAAGGAATCAACTCAGGGCTCCTCAGGTAATGAATGGCCCCCAAACTTTACCATCCCAGGCTCAGGTAAAACAGCATTTGTGTGTACAAAAATTTAATTTACAAAATGGATTTACACACAAACTTTTACCTCAACAAATACTTGGGAAGTCAAATTAAAAGGAAAAAATAATTTTAAAAATAGCATTGATGGAGACCCCCTCCATGCGCTGAGGCTTTCCACCTGCTCCTCCTCCCAGCAGGCCCCTGGGACTGCTCTGGACCTCCTGGCTACCTCAGGCTACCTCCTGGCTACCTCCTCCCCTCCTCTGAGGACTCATCTCTGTACTGAATCCTTCTCACCCAATGTCCCCCATGAGTTTAACAGCCATCCAGACTGGCCTCCCAGTCTCACTGTGCACCCTGGCCTAACCCTGAACCTAAGGCACGTCTCCCCATCTGCCTCCTGGGCCTTTGGCCCCACATACCTCCAAGTCCAGAATGGAAATCATCACTTTCTCCCTGAAGTATCACCCTGGTGACCCTAAGCTAGAAATGTGGGCATCAGCCTGGACCACGCCCTGCCCCTCATCCCTCCCCAAGTCCTGCTGGTTCTGCCCCCAAATGTCTCTGGAGCTGCTGCCTCTCCCCAGGCCCCCTGCCCTGTGCTCTGCTCAGGCCCCCACCCAGGACACTGGGGCACATGCCACCCACCCACAGTCCACCGCCCCTTGACTCGCCCTCCACCCACCACCCCAGCCCTCCAGCTCCTCATCATCCACCCAGCAAGCCACCACCCACAGTCTTCCAAGGCCCCCAGTGCACCAAGCCACAGGTAGGACATCATGACATGAGAATGACTTACATAGACCTGTCCCTGGCCTCAAGCTGCTCACCACAGAACTGGGTCATGACAGTTAACAGGGATCTGAGGAGGTGGGAATGGAGTAGAGATGGCATCTATGCTGAGGGACAAACAAGCACAGGCATAGGAAGGAGACACCTGGGAGTGTGAGGAATTTGACCAGAGGTAGGAGCAAGGGAGGTGAGGCTGGCTCTGCAGGGCCCGCAGGACCAGGTCAGGAGTTGGCATTTTATGCCAAACGCGGACACTGGAGCCAGACAATCTGGGGTCAGAGCCCAGCTCTACCACCTCACAGCCATGTGACTTTGAACAAATGACCTCAGTGCTGCCTATCTGTAAAATGGGAATAGTAACAAAGCTATTACAAAAGGCTGTTGCGTGGACTAAATGGCTAATGCATACACATATAGCATCCTAGCACAATGCCTGGAAGACACGTGCTCAGTGACTGCAGAGGCTATGATTGCTCATATTATTATAAACATGCCCCAGTCAGCAAGCAGACAACAAACAGTTTTGCACAGAGAAGGCACACGCTAGCTTAACTGCATGGCCTCCGCCTCGGCAGTTCGTGGCTCTGGAGTGGGCATTATTGCCCCTGCCTAGGATTCAGTGGGCTGCCCCTTCCCAGTCCCACCAGCACTAGCCTTGCCCTCATCTACCAGCTGCCCAAGCCAGTCACACCCACACTCACTGCCCACTGTTCCAGGCCAGCCCACAGTGGCCAGTGAGCTCCCAGAATGCCTTGCTCTTGTTTTGAGATGCCTGGGCAGTTGCTCCAAGCTCCAAGGGCCTGGAGGCTTCTCCTTGGGGAGCTTTCTGATAGGAACAGCCCTGCAGCCTCTCACAGCTCTGGGAACACTGCCCCGTTCCTAATAGCAGGTCCTTCCAAACAGCACCAACTGGGAAGCCCTTGGCACAGCTCTCTCCTCTAACCCCATGGCTCTGTGCAGCCTGGACGCCCACCCGCTCTGCAGATGAGGACGCTGAGCCTCAGGGAGGAGAAGAAGTTACTTTGCCTCCAGATGTGCAGCCAGTAAATAGCTGATCAGGGCCTCAGATCCAGGCTGATCAGATTCCAGAGCCTCAGCTCTCTCCCTTACATCTCAGAAGCCCCCAGTCCCCAAGGATCAGGCCCCAAGATAAGGCATGGGCATGAATTTTCAAGGCATTGGGCAGCGCTGTCCACTAGGAGTGTGTGCCATGATGAAAATGCACTAATCCACGAAGGGCAGCTGTGAGCCACGTGCGGCTACCGAACACTGGAAATGTGACTAGTGACCTAACAAACTGAACTTTTGATTTGACTTAAAGTCTCATAGCCACATGTGGCTTAGGGCTACCCTGACACTGCACTCCCAAGATACTCACACTTTTTGAGACACATCTCACAAAACATTTTGTCATTTTTTTAGGAAGACTTCTGCTTTTACAAATGAAGGCTACCCAGCACCCTTGAGTTAATTGTTTCTTTATAATTCAGGAGCATTCAAGAAATAGTTGCCAAACTCTGACTCTAGGCCAGGCACCAGACCAGATGTGGAGGACACACTTGTCCCTGTCCTCGAAGAGCTCAGAGTCTGGTAGGAGAGGAGATATATCATACATTAGGGGCCATAGCAGAGCAGACGAGGTGAGAACGAGGCTTATACACGGTCTGGGACTGACCCAGGTGGAGAAGTCAGGGACAGATGCAGAGAGGAGAGAAACTGACGTGGTATCACTGCGCTGGACAGTTCACACCTGCACATCCACCGTCACATCCATGCCCCGCTACAGGTCTGTGTGGGAGGCTTGGTCTGGTCTAGTTTCTGGATCCCATGCACTGGACTCACATTAGCTCACACTTCCAGAGTTAGCGGGGAGTGTGGGCCACAGTGCTACACTGGGACATGGAGCAGGCCCTGCTCAGGGAGCCAGGGCAGAGCTGGCTGGGCTCCTCAGATCGGCGCTCTGCAAGGCCTCCACAGCTGCCTCCAAGGAAAGTCTGCTCAGCAGTGCCCAGATTTGTTTTCAGCGGAGGACCTGGAATCAGATGTTCCCAAAATCCTCCAGAAGGACCAGTCCTGTAAATTTCTACACTTCCTGACACCCCTGTCGGGACCTGTGGCCTCCTAACTGCCATCTGGACTCCTCCAGCCGCTCTCTGACTTAGGAGGCTATGGAAGATCTTCTCTGTTAAGGACATTTCCCTGTAATCACTTCATTTCTATTCCGCACTCTCAGGGCCTGCCACACTGGCCCACTCTTACCTGCCCTACTTTTCTTTTCTCTGAACTATTCTCTGATCTCACGGCTGGTTCATTTTGTCCAACTTGAGAGGCATTTCTCTGCACTCCCGAAGGTGCTCCTGCTTGGAGGTCTCTGGGTTTTGAAAGCCCAAACAGTTCCAACCCTTCCATCTCCCCTTGTTAACCCCGAGCCCAGGTCCACCGCCGTCTCTGCTTTCCCTGCTCCCCTTGTTCAAGGCCCCTGTGATTCCTCCTGGTGGTTTTGGAGCAAAAGGCAGGGAGTGTTGCAAAGGATACTTCCTGAGCCCCAAGAGTGGATGGGAGCCCTGACCTAGCCTAGGGCAATTAGAGAAATATCAAAAAGGAGGTGAAGCTTTGGCTGCCACTCAGGCCTTGGAGGATACACGGGATATACCAGGTGGGCAAAGTGGGAAGGGCGCTGGAGGCAGGAGGAATGGCTGGCACAAAGCTGGGAAGAGGGACATGCCAGGTTTGCAGAACTCTGAGAAATTCTGCACCAGTCACAAGCTGCTGTATGTGCTCTGGGGAAGAAATGGAGGAGGGAGAGGAGAGACAGAACTGGAAACACAGATGGTGGCTTGATCATGAGGGTCCTGCAGTGTCAGTTTGGGGAATGTGGCCTTTACCCTGGAAGTGAGGGATGGGGTGGGGCAGTTATCTACCTAAGGCAGAAATGAGGATGGCAGATTTAGGAGACATTAAGACTATAAAAATCAAACTAGCTGGGTATAGTGGCGCACGCCTGTAGTCCCAGCTACATGGGAAACTGAGGCAAGAGGACTGCTCAAGTCCAAGAGTTTGAGGTTGCTGTGAGCTATGATGCCACCATGGCCCTCTACGCAGGGTGACAGATGATACTCCGTCTCAAAATAAATAAATAAATAAATAAATAAATAAGATCATAAAAATCAGACTCGAGCTGATTCAATGTGGGGATGACCTAGAGGGAAGAGTCAGGGATAACTCCCAGGTTTCTGTCCTAGCGACTGCAGAATAAATTGAGCTTTTGACTATAAAAGGTCAGCAAACTTTTTCTCAAAGGGCCAATGGTAAATATTTCAGGCTTGCAGGTCACATGGCACTCCAAATCAACCACAGAAAACACATAAATAAATGGGTATGTTAATAAAAAGTTTTTGTAGAAAACAGGATGCTCGTGGGCCATAGTTTGCTGATCCTTGAGATATAAACAACAAAACCATTTCAAGTTGGCATTACAATAAAGTGAAATTGCTGGGTGCAGTGGCTCACGCCTGTAATTCAAGCACTTTGGGGAGCTGAGGTAGATGATTGTTTGAGTTCGAGACCAGCCTGAGCAAGAGCAAGACCCTGTCTCTACTAAAAATAGAAAAACTAGCCAGGCACCATGGTGGGCACCTGTAGTCCTAGGTACTTGAGAGGATGAGGTAAGAGGATTGCTTGAGCACGGAAGTTTGAGGTTGCTGTGAGTTACGCCATCAGGGCACTCCTACCCAAGGCACAGAACGAGACTGTGTCTTAAAAACAAACAAACAAAACCCAATAAAGCAAAACTGATCAATCCATACAAATGAAAAAGGCTGACATTGTGGTGGACTTCAGGAACAGTTCAATCAAGGTTTCAGCTTCTCAGCCCTGTTCTCTTCCATGCATCAACTATATCCTAAGGCTGGCTTCTCTGGTGCCCACAGAATGGCTGTTGCAGACAAACATACCATCAGGGGAAGAGAAAGCACTGGTGTTTCAGCCATGCCCTAAGAGTCATTTTGATTGGACTGGCTTAGCTCACATGCCCATTCAGGAACCAATCATCCTAGATAAATGATGGAACACATTGACTGGTCTAGCCTGGGTCATGAGCTCTATGTCCTGATTAGCTGCCTGGGTCCTGAGCTCCATCCTTAAGGAAGGGGTAGTCTGTTTCCTTAAAACTATTTGGCTCCCTAACAAAAGTCAAGGTCTGGTGGGATGGAAAAATGGGGGTTATGAAAGAGAAATGAAAACATTTGTCCTTACAAAGACTTGTATGTGAATCTTCACAGCGGCGTTATTCACAATAGCCCTCAACTGGAAACAATCCAAATGCCCATCACCCAGGGAACAGAAAATATGGTATATCCATAAAATGAAATATCAGTCAGCACTAACAGGAATGACATGTGTGACAACAGAGAAGAACATCAAAACCATACACTGAGGGATGAAGCTAGACACACAGGCCGCCTGACATATGTTCCCATTTGTATGACCTTTCTAGAAAAGGCAAAGCTACAGAGACAGAAAGCAGATCAGTGGTTGCCTGGAGCCTTGGGTGAAGAGTGAGATTTACTGCAAATGGACAAAAGGAACATTGGATTGTGGCGTTGGTGGCACACTGTGTAAATTTATTACAACTCATAAAAATGTATACTTAAAATAGGCAAATCTTATGGTGCGTACACAGCACTTCAATAAAACTGTTTTTTAAAAAGACTTAAGGAAGGGCAGTGAGGAGTGTAGGTGCAGCCACAGGCCATGGTGCCACTCATCAGTCAGGGCACAGAGTGGCAGGCGCAGGTCTGTGGGCGAATGCAGAGGTCACTCTGGACATGCGTAGCAAGAGGAGCTTCTGGGCCATCAGGAGTGCTGTCCAGGAGAGCTCCAGGGAGAGGCCAGAGATGAGCTGTGGCTTCGGGGATTGTGAGTGTTCAAAGTGACACTGAGGCTATGGAGTTGACGAGCACCCTGGAGACAGTGTGGCCTGAGGAAAGAAGCCAGCCAGGACAGAGCTCTGTCCTTCTCACTGCCATCCCCACCCCACCCCTGCTGGCCTCCCAGTCTGTTCTCCACAGTTATCAAGGGTCAGTGAGAGAAGACAGTAGCCTCTGGAGGTAGCTGACCTGGATGCCAAACCCACTTCTGCCACTCACTTGCTGGGTGACCTCAGGTGAGCTGCTCAAGCTCTCTGAGTCAGCCAGATAGATGTCATGATGGCAACCTGCCAGGCCTGTGGGGAGGAACAAACTGGACATTCTAGTCAGGACTGGATCCGTTGGAAGCCCTTGGCAGGCACTAGCTTCACACCCACTGGCATGAGCCAGCCATCAGAGGCTGCTGCAGCTCACTGCCTCTGCTGGCCCCTCTTCCTCTGTCAGTCCCCTAAATGTTTCTGTTTCTCAGAGTTCTGAATGGCAAAGTGGCAGACCCAAGTTCAAGCCCTTGCTCAGCTCCAGCTACTGCAGCCTTGTCTCTAATACAAAGTCTCAGCTTCCCCAGCCATGCAACTCTTGGACCCCTTATGGCTACCACACACCAAGTCCTATAACCAAGTGTTGATAGGAAGTGCTTCCGCCCTTTATAATGGAAAACCATAAAATGGCCTCAAAAAAGTCATCAGCAGAAAAAAGGCCCAGGATTGGGGAAAGGGCAAGAGGGGCCTCCACCCTCACACCCTGCCCTGGAGAAGTGTGCTCGGGCAACAGAGCCAGGCCCAGCCCAGATGCAGATTCAGCCACTTTGCAGGGACAGCTGAGGTCACCAGGTGATTCCTGCTCAAGCTGCCCTATCTCACTCATTCCAGCAGGACCTGCCATAGGCAGCAAGGGTTGGGTGGGTCTTTCCCTTTCTGAGCCATGGCTGCCCCGTCTGCAACCCCCTCCAGGAAAGCAGTTCTGCACGCCCAGCTTTCCCCCATCCCCAGCTCTGAGCTCATCAGGACTCCTGCTCCACACCCCCCATCTTCCACCACTCCAGCCCTCTGGGGTCTCCACAGGCCCCCGGCACCTCCATGGGAGCTACTGAAAGGCTAACCCACCAGAGTCAGAGTCAAGATCTGCAAAAATGAATGGAGGCCAGAGGGGGCAGGTATCTGAGCAAGGCCACCCAGCAACATGGGAACAGCTGGGGACAGTGCAGACCTGGACCTCCCGACTAGCTGCTCAGTTCTGTGGCCTCCTCTGTGGATTTTATGACAGCAAAAGTTTCAATCTTCTTTATGTCTTTATAAAGAAACTCAGACCCACACCTAGATTTCCAGTTCCCCAGACCTGTCTCTTGTCCTCCACACTTCCCTGCTGAGGGGACCCATGGCCCATAGCTCAGTCCCCTCTCCACTCATACAGCCTCCTGTGTCCTCCTCAGGGACACGTCTAGCCTGGCTTCTCCTCAAATTCCTGACTTCTCCACTCAGCACTGCCCACTTGACCTCCACACTTGGACAACAAAAACATATCAGATAAGTTCACCATCTTCCCAACTTCCCCCGAAACCTGCTCCTCCTGTAGTTTCTCTGTCCCAATTGATGGTGACCCCAGTTTCCTTCCAGAGCAAAAACCTTAGGGTTTTCCTGAACTCCTCTCTCTCACCCCATGTTCAGCCCACAGGAGACCCTCCTGTCCTCACCTTCAGAACATCCCAGAATCCAACACCCCTCCCACCCTGACTCACAAGCAGCCCCTGAGGGCAGCAGAGGCCTCACAGCCCTGAGGGGGAGGATCGGGCAGTCAGGGCCTGTCTCCTCTGGTGGCTGCCGAGGGGAGACTGAGCCAAGCTGGTCAGCACCCCTCAGCACTTATCACCTCCCTGCCATCTGGTGTGGGAAGCACTTAGTAATCACCTAGTGGGTGCAGAGACCTATGCTGATGCTTACTGGAACAAAGGTTGCCACCACCCACCCCCTCCCCACCTGCTACCCTGGTACAGGGGCAAGTCCTTTTTGGCCATCATATCACCTGATTCTCCCCAAAGAAAAGACAGATAGCTACTATCAGGCCTATTTTACAGACCAGCAAAGTGAGGCACGGGTTTTTATTACCTGCAAATCTAGACACCTAAGAAAGATGAATTCTGAAACTCAGGAAAGTCAGGGTGGGGCAGGTGCTGGGGGAGGAGAGGCAGGGCCAGGAGGATGGGAGAGGTCTCAGATGGTCCCCGCCACTCCACCTGGGAAGCACTGCTCTCACCCCTGCCCAGACTCTCGTTCCCATCCCCTATTTTCCCAGGCACTCACAGCTGCCTCATTTGTGCCCTACATCCATGAGGAAACTCTCAACAGCAAATAAGGAGAAACTGGTACCAAGAGGGGTGTTGGGCCAGCCAGGCCTAAGGACAAGCTGAACACAGGGGACGAACCAGGCTTGGCACACGCCAGCCTCCTGCCTCCCTGAGCAAGTCCCTTTTACTTCCCCACAGCATCTCACCCAGCAACATGTCTGAGGAAATGAAGCAGCCACCTGGGACCCACAGGTTGAGAATGTGGCAGCCATGAGATGTTGATACAGTCATGAACTTGGGAGCCTGTGGGCAGGAGGGACTGTGCCCAGTGGGGCTGCTCCTCCAGGGGCAGGAAAGTGGGGCTGGGCTGGGGTAGGCAGCCCATCTCCTAGGGATATAGACAACGCTGCTCCCCCAGAAACACCCTGGGGAATTTAGTTCCAAATAAATAGCTATAGTATTATTTATTAATATAATTACCATATACTATATTATCCAAATTAGGAAACTTAAGACATTGAAAGAGAAACTTAGTTATTACTCCAGAGCAGTCCTGGGCAAATCATGACATGTAATTATTTATTGAAAACCTACTATGTGGCTTGGCACCCATAGCACAATGGTTACGGCACAGTCACATATACCAAGGCTGGCGGGTTCAAACCTGGCCCGGACCAGCTAAGGGACAATGACAACTGCAAAATAAATAGCCATGCATCATGGCAGGCACCTATAGTCCCAGATACTTGGGAGGTTGAGGCAAGAGAATTGCTTAAGCCCAAGAGTTTGAGGTTGCTGTGAGCTGTGATACCACAGCACTCTACTGAGGGCGACATAGTGAGACTCTGTCTCAAAAAAAAAAAAAGAAAGAAAGAAAGAAGAACGTACTATATGCCAAGATTCCTTCTGGACACTTTATATCCATCACCTCCTTTTTATCCTCACACCTAGTATCTATTTTCTCTTTTAGAA
This sequence comes from Loris lydekkerianus, assembly GCA_963574355.1. Lineage (NCBI taxonomy): Eukaryota > Metazoa > Chordata > Mammalia > Primates > Lorisidae > Loris > Loris lydekkerianus. The sequence continues at coordinate 57,840 of CAUYPK010115383.1, read as the reverse complement.
AGTAAGCTCCATGAGAGTAAGGACTTTGCCTTTTGTTTACAGCTGACACAGCACTCAAAAAGGCTGTCGTAATACACAGTAAATGCTCAATAAATATTTGTTGTACAAGTGAGTGAAAAATTATGATCCCCCATTGGACTAAGAAACAGAATGGCAGGCATTGCTGAGTGTCCCCTAATATTTCTTCTTGAACTTCTGAATTTTATTTATTTATTTATTATTTTATTTTATCTTTTGAGACAGAGCCTTAAGCTGTCATCCTGGGTAGAGTGTCGTGGCATCACAGCTCACAGCAACCTCCAACTCCTGGGCTCAAGTGATTCTCTTGCCTCTGCCTCCCAAGTACCTGGGACTACAGGTGCCTGCCACAACGCCCGGCTATTTTTTGGTTGTAGTTGTCATTGTTTGGTGGACCCGGGCTGGATTTGAACCCACCAGCTCTGGTGTATGTGACTGGTGCCTTAGCCACTTGAGCTACAGGTGCCAAGCCAAACTTCTGAATTTTAGCTGGCCACTTGGCCATCCAGAAAAAATGTCTACATATCCCTGCCTTCTCTGCAGACAGGTGTGGCCATGTGACCATGTTCTCGGTAGAGGATGCAACAGAAGTCTTATGTCCAATTTCTAGGAAAGCCAATTTCAGAGGTCATATGTGCAACTTCTGCTGGCTGGGAAATGGATGTGATAGCGGGAGCTGCAGCAGTCATCAAGAATCATGAGGTGACGCTCCATTCTATGGAAAACATAGTTACCAGATAGAAAGAAGTCTAGGTTCTTGATAGTCATGGAGCCACCAGTCTGGCCTTGAATCGCCAACCTAGATTCATATATGAAAGATAAATAAAATTTCCATCCTGTTTAAGCCACTGTTATTTTGGAGTTTTCTGTCACTTGGAGCCAGAGTCCCACAGTTTTTCTATGAAAATGCCAAAATTCAGACCCTGACCATCAAGCATGCACAAGCAGGGACTGTGTCTATCTCATCTCCACAGCACCCAGGGGCAGCAGAGGGCCACATGGTAGGTGCTCAACAAATATTAGTTGAATGAATGAACAAACAAGCAGATGACTGTCTTGGCTTGGGCTGACGCTGGGACTCAGTTCCATGATCTGGTCCCATGTGCCCCTGACTCCTCTCTCGCTGTCCCTTCTGCATACACTTGAACATTCATCTCTCCTCTCTCTAAGTACCAACAGCTCTGTGTCTCATGTGATAGCAGCATCTAATCTTTGTCAAATCCATAGACATAGGGGCTCAGGTTTTCCCAAATGATCCTCTGGGCCAGGCCCTGGCTAGGAACTAGGGAGATGCTGTAAATGGGCCAGGCTCACTCCTCCCTGAGGCTCAGCCCCAGGAGATCTGGGAGTTCTGGGTCAATGCATCTCCCTGCCAGACAGAGAGCACTCTGAGGGCGGGGACATCACCCAGCATGGGGACTGGCACAGGCAAGGCTTAAAGAAAGAGGGAAAGATTGGAAGTGCCAGCACCACATGCTGTGGGGTGAGACTTGGCAATGTGCCCCCAAGGTTCCCTGCTGCGCTGCCTAAGTTTCCACCATTGGAGTCGCTGCCTTGGGCTAATGTATTGAAAGCCCTTGGTACAAGAAAACGCGCCCCCACCTCCAGGACCCCCAACTCTACCACAATTAACTCATTTTTGGCCACTGACTTCAGCATGGAATGATTTTATGTGGAGCAGGTTTGAAGGCTAGAGTGTGGATGTGTTCTAAGAGGAAAGAGGTGGGTGGGAAAGAACTGGGATGGTGGCAGAGGTAAAAATTGGGTCTGGGGTAGAAAAAATGGGTCCCAAACCACTGAAGCGGTAGAAGGCAACAGAGAAAGGAAGTCAAGGGGCTTGTATAAGATGTAGCATTCACGAGCTTGGCAGTCCAGATAAACTCCACCTACTTCTCCGAATGTACCAACTACAAGCTCATCCCACACCACACACGCGGCACAACCTGTTTTCCTGCCTGCATCACTTTGTGGGTTCTGCTCCCCCATCCACAAAGCCATCTGCCTAATCTCAGCTTGGCAACATCCCCCCTACTCTTCACGGCCTGGCTGAAACACCCCTGCTTCCAGGAGACCTTCTCTGATGGCTCTTCTCAGGACCCAGCATAATGCTCAGACTTCCAGTGCCTGCCCCTGCGTGGTCAGAGCTCCTGTAAGAACCAGTGTGGTGGCCTCACCAGTATAGTCAGTCCAGTGGGGGGAGAACAGTCTTCACTGAACCCCTCAAGGCAGCCACAAGAGCCTCCGGCCACTGACTAGCACAGGGTGCCCATAACCATCAAACCCTGGACTCTGCCCACAGAGGTTGAACCCTGGATCCTTTAAGAGGTGTTGGTGGGACCAGGAACCTACATTGTCAATTCCCTCCAAGGGATCCCAATGCCAGGTAAATTTCAAGTCCTTTGACAAGGCAGGTGAGAGATAAATATCTGCTGGAATGAATAAAGTATAATAGGGTGAGGAGGAGGCTGCCCCTGTTGTCCTGAAGAAAGGCCCTGATGTTGGGGCAGGCAGGCCAAGTGCATACTCCATGAGATGTGAAGGCTCAGGAGAGGTGTGGCAATGCTGGGACCTGGAAGTGGGGCTCTGGCTCCTCCTCTCCCAGGAGGAAGGGTCTCTGTGTCCAGTGGACTCATTGTGCCAGGAGAACGGGGGAGCCTTGGCTTTACTAGCTCATCCAGCCCCCTGCTGCCTCTAAGTGGCAAGGATGAAGTGGAAGGTCCCATCCCGTTGAAAAAGACCTGCCTGCTCCTCAAGGCCAGGGCCAAGCTGAGACCCAGGGTCACTAGGCGCTGTCCAGGGTGCTGAAACTCCAGCCAGGCTCCCTGGATGAGTTCCCCTTTGGGTAATATTTTCAAGCACAGGCTCTGCACCCCGCCCAGACTTGGGGGAAGATTAGTAATTGGGGAGTTAGGGAGCCATGGACAGTCGAGCTCCACACTTCCTAGCAGTGTGATCTCAGGACAGCTCTTCTCTCTATGCCTTAATTCCCTCAAATGTAAAATGGGAACAACCACCATACTGACCTGAGTCTGGGGAAGAGTAAATGCAGATGCAGTATACAGTGGAAGGAGGGGCACAATGAACACAGCTACTACTGCTGGATCGTGGACTTGCTGGCTCAGGAGGCTAACTCTGTTTGTGCTTACTTTGTGTCTGGTATTCCAAGAGCCTTACCTGCTTCTATTCCCAGTAGTCCAGTAAAGGAAGTACTAAAATGGGGACAAGAATACAGATGGATATTCTGAGGCTCAGAGAGGTCAAGTTAGTTGCTAAAGATCACACAGCTAGTGAAGTGAGGAGCAGAAATTTCAGACCATTATTAAGCTTTCAATCTGTCCCTCCCCACTCCCACTGGGCAGATAAAGGAACTAAGGACCAGAAAGGGTCCAGACTTACCACGAGTCACCCAGAAAACCGAGGGTTTCACCTCCCAGCACAGACCTCTTTCTTCCTGCTGCTCTAAGCCAGGCTCCCCCGGCAAGGTGAACCCGTGTGTCTGGGATAGCAGGTAGGCAGCTCCCTCTGTGGTCATCCCTCTGCCCAGCTGGAGGGTCCTCTGTCAGAGCAGAGACATGAAGTGGCTCAGAGACAATGTGTGTCAGCTATAGCCACAGTGCCCTTGCCGGCAGGCATCTGAGTGCCAGGGAGAGGGTGGCGCCACAGCGCTGCTGCTGGGGGCCCTCCAGCTCTGGCCTGGTTTAGAAGGTCCAGACACGCCACCGAGCTGTTCTTGTCCCAAATTTCCTGCTGAGTGAAGCATGTGCATACATGCACACACAGATACAGTTCAAATTCATCCAGCAGAGAGTGGGCAAAGAGTCTTGACAGCCCCCAAATCCAATTCTTTCCCTTGGGGAGGTGCAGCTTTGACCTCTGCTGGAAATGGGGGACAAGCAGGCATTAAAAGTGGAGGGACTCAGAAAACTGGCCTCCCACACCGGCTCTGCTCCTTCCATGCTGTGTGACCTTGAGCAAGTTAAAGAGTTGGTCTGATGTGCTGACTCTAAGAAACAGGGTTCCTGGGCCCTGGCGTGGGGTACCTTAGAATTGGTCACCACCCAGAGAGTAGCTCAAACTAGAATCCCAGGGACAAATCCCAGCTCCTGGGGTTGAGTTGTCCTCAGTCACCCTGTGCCCAAGCCACAGCTGTTTGCTGCCACAGTGACTGCAGCATCCATCCTCCCAGGTTCCCTGCTTTTCATGTGCCCCTCAAAGTCACTTTCACAGAGGCCGAAGAGGTCTTCATCAAATGGAGAGCAGAGCCTCTGGCTTCTCCAGAGGCTTTCCAGAGCACATAGGGAAAGGTGCAAGAGGCCCAGAAGACCCCTCAGGTCTGGTCTGTCCTTTGCCCCTTCCCCTCCCCCATCCCCAAGCCATCCTGCCCTCTCTGCCCCTCCCTGGACACATGCCAGCCTGTGTCCCACCTCCAAGCACATGCCTTGGCTGGTCCCACACTGCTCTCTCCCCACCAGCATTCGCACAACTAGTTCCTTCGCATGCCTCCAGGTTTAGCACAAATGTCACCTTCTCTACGAGGCCTTCCCTGGCTACCCTAAAGTCTGAGATGCCTCCCAGCACTGGACACCAGCTCCGGCTTTTGCTGCCAATTAGGGGAAGAAGCAACTCTGCTGGCAAAGGACAGGGGTACAGAATGTATTTGCCAGGGAGCTGGCATGTCATGTGACTCTCTCAGGCTGCAAGTAGCAGTGTAACAAGTCCTGACATTAAGGAACCCCTCTGATGAGTGGCCCTGGGCACGTCACTTGCCCTCTGTGGGCCACAGTTACCCATGACCATGTGACAGAAAAGCAAGTTTCTGAGCCCTTCCAGGGGCCAAGGCCACCTCCATCCAGGCCCCACCCCACGTTGACCCATTTTTCTGAGGCTTCTCTGAGCTCAGACAGTTGCTCCCAGAAGGCCCAATCCCATAAATCACAGCTGATGATTCCACTGAGCGTGGCGGCTGCTGGCGCCCAGGCATTTTGTGGCCATTAATCAACATGGTAGTACCGAGGCTGTCGCAGGGCCTTGGCAGGAGCAGGGCCTGGCTCAAGGCTGGAGCCTGCTGTGCTGAGGTCCCACCCAGTCATGCTCACTTACCTGCCCTTTCTTTTTTTTTTAAATTATTTATTTATGTATTTATTTATTTATTTTTAATTAAATCATAGCTGTGTACATTAATGCGATCATGGGGCACCATACACTGGTTTTATAGACCGCTTGACATATTTTCATCACACTGGTTAACATAGCCTTCCTGGCATTTTCTTAGTTATTGTGTTAAGACATTTACATTCTACATTTACCTGCCCTTTCTATCCAGCACCACCCCATCCAGCCAACAAATGCTCCTATTCCTCTCTCCAGAGGCACCCTCATCTTGCACCCAACTTTACCAAAGAAGTGTCTGAGGCACAAAGAGGAGGAGTGATTTGCCCAAGGTCACACAGCAAATATGTGCGGCTCCTGGCTCTGAGGCTCCTGACCGTTGGCCCCTCACAAGGGAGATCCTAGCCAGGGAGCAGATGCGGGGTGCTGAGCCACTGCCCAGCTCTGTCCAACCTGAGGAGGACCTCAACTGGCTGCTGTAGCTAGGCTTGCAGTCCCCTCCTTGGACCTTAGGGTCCACCCTAGGCAGCATGAACTCTAGTCCCTGGTGCCCTGACCCTGAGGCCTGCCTTCAACTTCTCTCTTCAATCTGCTCAAGGAAATGAGGAGGAAATTGAATGGGGTGTCCCCAGGGCACGGATACTGTGCTGCCAGTCTGCAGGAAGGCGGGAGGCTGCCCTGGCGCCAGCTGGGTGCTCAGGATGATGCCCCAGCAACATCAGAAAAATGCTGGAAGGAGGAAGCAGGGGTGACAGGCCTAGCTCTTCCCCCAGTGTCTGGGCGACTCTGGGAGAGGCCTGTCCTCCCATCTGTTCACCCACCCAGTGTTTACCAAGGGCTAGATGTGTGCACTAGAGTCTGGAGGGGGCAGTCTGAAGGCCCACTGGAGTGCAGACCCTGGGGGCTCAGACACCTGCCCCCTGCTGGAGCTGCGTGACTGTCATCAAGTCCCATGGCCTCCCTGTACCTTGCTTCCTCACCCCTAAGGTGGGAATGACGGAAACTGTACCTCTCTCAAAGGCTACTGTGGATCAAAGGCCTGTGAAGGTGAACACATGCTGCCTAGCACACCGTGTGCGCTCCGCAAGTGCCACACGTTATTGTTACTGTCGTAATATGCCAGGCACTCTGCTAGGGGCCGGGGGAGAGCAGTCACTGAGACAGATGAGGACTCTGAGCTCCTGGCAAGGGGAAGACACAAAACTGGCAAAATAACTGTATGTCGTGACAAGCACCCCAAGAGCCTGGAAAAGGGAAAACTGGGGGCCAAGACGGGGGCCACAGAAGGCCCTTCTAGAAAAGACACTTGAGCTTGGTGGTGAGAAGGTCTTGGTGGGTGAGAAGAACTGGGGAAGTTCTGGGCAGGGGGACAGCTGGGCAGCGCCCCTGAGGTCGGGCTCAGCTTGGCTGAGGGATAAGGATCTGGAAAGAACAATGCAGCAAGGAGGAGTGAGCGCTCAGGGTCTCAGTTTCCCTCTCCATACAACGGGGGTGATGGACGTGCCCCCAGCTCTCCTTAGAGCCACCACCACAACCGGCCCACGTGCTCCAGGAGCCTGGGGCAGGGGAGGAAGGTGCTCAGGGAAACCTGGCCCAACTTGCTGCCATGTGACCTTGGCAGTGTCTCCTTCCCCTCTGGGGCTGACTCAAAGCTACGAGTGGTGCCTGACTCACTACTTTGGTAACAGCTAATTATGCCACCCCCTCCACCCAGACGGCAGCACCTGCATCAAAGCCCTTTGGCTCCTCACAGCCCCCTGAGGGGCCTGAGCAGGGAGGACCCCCAGGGTCTCAGCTGGAAGGCTGGAGGGCTACCCAGTCTTGGAAGCAGCTTCTCCCCTCCGCTCACACTCAGCCCCACCCTGGGACTCACAGCCAGGGGGTGGGAAGGGCTGGAGGCCACACCAACACCTTTGTTCTGATATGGCCATTTCCATGCTACAGGTACCAGTACCAAGGTACCATGAGGCCAAAAGAGATCCTGACCTAGGCGGGACACCTGGCGAGGGCTGCTGGCATGTGCTGGTGATGGCAGGGAGCCCCTCCACCCATCCACTGTGTGCACTTGGGAGGGTGAGTCACTGGAGCCCTGAACACGGTGCTCTGCTCCCCATAGCAGCCCTGTGCAAGTGGCCACAGAGCGGGGCCAGGTCAGTGCCTCAGAGAGAGTGTGTGTGTGTGTGTGCGCGCGCACATGTGGGCACATATCCCCCTTCCTTACCATCCTCACTTACAGAACAGCCAGAATTGCCTGAAGAGAGGGAGGGTGCACAGGGACTGTCACCAGCTAGGAGAAAGGAGGCAGTGATGCTGGGGATGCGGACCCCAGCCCACTCTACAGAGAGGGCGCTGGGAATTTGAGCCTCTCTCTCACACAGGGGAAAAATAAAAACCCCAAGCCCCACAGGGCTGATCAGCGCATCATGTGGGCTGCCGTGGTCATAAGGATACTAATGGACACCCCTGGCTACTCCAGGCTGGGCTCTGCTGCTACCAGAGCCTCTCCCACCTCACTCCATCTCAGCTGCCTATCCTGGGATCCACACTCTTGCCAGAAGTCTGGGATCGTCCCTCACCTGCCCTTCCCACCCTAACACCTTTGCCAGAGCTGTGCCCTGCTCCTAGCAAGAGCCACCTCTGCGGAACACTTCCTTCACAATCTGCTGTGAACACTAGCGTGTGGTTCCCTACAAAGTGTGCCCACCCCACATCTCCACATCCACATGGCCCTCCAGCCTCCCTCACTCAGGGGTAAAGGGAGCACATCAAAATGCACACTGGATCGCATTAGCCTGCCTGCAAACCTCCATGGCTCCCTATTACTCTGAAGATAAACTCTGTGATGTCTCCTATGGTGGCCGCTGAGTCCTCACTCCCTCTCAGCCTCATCCTTTTGGCTCTTGGTCCTCTACTCCCCGGCACACTCCCAGGCCTTCACCCCTGCCCAGCTCCCTCCCACCTCAGTGCCTCTGCCACGTTGTTCTCCCTGCCCAGAATGCCCTTCCTTCCCTCTTTACCTGGGCACTGTTGCTCATTCTTCAAGGCTTAGCTCAAATGACACTTCCCCTAACTAGGTTGGGACCCTCTGCTTCATCACAAGGTCGAATTTACTTACTTCTGTGGTCATTTAATGACTCCCCCATTTAATGACTGGGAGCTCCCTGAAAGGAGAGGCCTGTCAGCACAGGGCTTTATACACAGGTGGCACTCAATAAATGCTTACTAAATCAATGAATGATGGTTTTTACTGTCATCCCAGCAGCTTCCAGATGGGCCTCCCTGCTTTCCCTATGCACTGGCTGCTGAGGCCCAGCCAGTGCCCAGTGCTCAGCAGACAGAGCCACGTCCAGCACGGCACACACAGCTAAGAAGCCATTGCCCTCCCGGAGTCCTGGGCAACTCAAAGGCACAAGCTACGCTCTTCACCTGGACTTCCTCCCCTCTTCCCCCAGCTGCTGAGGGCAGCCTGCTCACTCCTCCATGCTTCAAACCTGGAACTGCCTTCCTCAAACCTCCCCCAGCGTCCTCAACCCCAGCCCCACCTGACAACACCCCTCAATTAATTATTTTTATGGGGGGGAAGAAACTGACTGTCACCCTGGGTAGAGTGCCGTGGCATCATCATACCTCACAGCAACCTCAACTCCTGAGCTCAGGTGATCCTACTGCCTCACCCTCCCAAGTAGCTGGAACTACATGCCCACCACCATGCCCAGCTAATTTTTCTATTTTTAGGAGAGACGGGGTCTCACTCTTGCTCAGGCTGGTCTCAAACTCCTGAGCTCAGGCAATCCACCTGCCTCAGCATCCCAAAGAGCTAGGATTACAGGCGTGCTCCAGCGTGCCCACCTCTCAATGAATTCTTGGTAAGAGTGGGCAGTAACTCCCAGAAAACACTGTCTTCTAGCTCTGCCCCTAGGGTTGGAGCAAGGCTGATCTCCAAGGGGCACGTGAATCAGGCTGAGCCTGAATCTGGGCTTTGTCCCTTGGGCAAATAACCTCTCTGAGACTCAGTTCTCATTTGCAAACAGGTTTTGCTGCTGCGGGACATCCCACACTAGCCCCGACTTCCCTTCCCAGCCTGTACCTCCTTTTCCCAAGTACAAGAGCTTCTAATGCTCCAGCTGTCAGGAGGAAAGGCAGGGAGCGCGGCAGGAGGGGGCAGAAAGAGAGAGAGAGATGGCTGTGGGTGGGGATACTGGAGGTGGCTGATGAGCTCCAGTGGCCCAGGAAGGAGAAAAGGCTGTCTCTGTAGGAGCAAAGCTGGACCACCATCCACTCTGGCCGCAGGCAAGACCACGGCCAGGTGTGGGCACATGAAAAGAGCAAAGGAAACCAAAGGAGCAGGGGCAGGCTGCTGGGGGCCTCTCTTGGGGTAGAGCAGCCCCTTAGACCCACCCACATGGCACCGTCAGGAGAGTCACTTACCCACAGACACTTACTGGCACTGACGCAGCCACCACCCTGGGGGCTGGAAGTAAGACGTGAACGAAACACACAAAATTGCTGACTTGTAGTCCAGGGGGAGAGATAGAAAGTAGATAAAAGTACAAGTCAGACGTGGCCGCTGCCATGAGGCACAGTAAGGCAGGAAGCAGAGTGAGATAGGGCTCCTGAGGACCTGGTGTTGAACACAGCCTGACTGAGAGGAGGGAGGGAGCCCTGCAGGTATCTGGGGGCAGTGTCCCAGGCAGTGGGACAGCAAATGCAAAGGTCCTGGGGGAGAAACGTGACACCGATGAAGCTACCCTATCAGTCAAGGGAAGAGCATGAGATGGGCACCAGCAACTGTCAGCTGAGAGGCCCTGGAGCCAAAACTTTGTCTCCGTATCCATGGAATGGGCACGGAAAGATGTCTTCGGTGGTTACAAGGATGACAATGGAGGAAGTCTGTGGAGGAAGTACCCTGCAGCTCTGGGCAACACATCCTAGGTGTTCAATATGGTGGTGGACTAGATCAACCTTTGGAAAGGAAACTGTCCCCAGGAGGGAGGAGAGGACGCCCTCGCCGTGTGGGAGCAGCTCTTAGAAACAGGAGTCTAGCAAAAAGGCTGCTGTCCTCATCCCTGGCAACATTCCTCTCTGACCTGACCGGGCAGGCCCTGCAGGCCCCTGAGTTTGCAAGTAAGCTAGCAATTAAAAGCAGGGAGACCAGGCTCCTACAAGGGACTTCGTGGGCAGCTCTGGGAACCCAGGCCCTGGAGAGGAGATGGGAAGGCTTCCCAGAAGAGGCAGCTCTGTGCCTGGCTCTAGAAGGATGTCCAGGGTGCAGGGAGTAAAGAGAGGCCCACAGACGGGGAAACAGTATGTGCAAAGGTACAGAGGGGGTCAAGCCTCTGAAAGTTGTGGGACAAGAGGAGAGGACAGGGGGAAGAGAAGGCAGCAGGGTCAGTGACAAGAGTGGCTGAGGTGTACAGGGTATCTCCTGTGTGCTGGGCTCAGAGACACAACCTCACTTGATCCCACAGTCATGACAGTCACAATAACACATCCTCCATTTATGAGTGTTCAGCATGGGCCAGGCATTGGGATCATCTCTTTAGTCCTTTTAGCAACCCTGTGAGGCAGGAACTCTGCACTCCCATTTTACAGATGGGCAAACAGAGGCTGCAGCATAAAGCAACTTGCCTAAGGTCCTGCAGCCAGTTAAGTTCCAAAGACAAGTCTTGAACCCAGGTGTGTCCCACCAGCTCCTCACCCCTGGGCCGTGGCCTCCAAGAGGAGAAGGCATTGGGAAGCCAGGGAAAGGTTTTGAGCAGGAAACTAATGTCATGCGATCCACTCTGGAAGAATCTTCTGGCTGCATCACAGGGGCAGGACTGAAAGTGGCTGCTGTCATGGGCTCAATGGCAGGGTCTCCTGCCAGGGTCTTCCCATGGAAGGGGCCACAGACCCTCTCAGAAGCCTCTATCTCTGTAAGGTGTGGGGTGAGCAACTTGGCCAGGCTTCCCCCCACCCACCCCAGGGGCCCAGGCGCCAGCTCCAACCTGCAGCTTTAATTAAAAGGCCTTTTCAAACCATTAGCAGCAATAATAATAAAATCCCAAATAGGAACAATAAAGCAGTATGACTGTCGGAGAACTAAAATGGACACCTGGCGTTCTGCCACCTCCAGGGGGCAATTGGGCTCAGGCAGGAGCATGATTTTCACCTCCTGTAGACATGTCAGTCCTAGACACAGGCTGGGAGAGGCAGGACTGGAGGGAAGGGACCACCCTCTGCCAGGGACCCAGCTACCCCTCGGCTGCTTTGGGGAATCCTTGAGAAGAGTTCAATGGCACCATCCTCCTCTCCTTTCACCCAGCCCAGCACAAAGCCAGCAGGCTCTGCCACCGAAATCAAACTGGCCCCTCACTGCCCCCACATCCCCAGCCCCTGTCCTGATTCAGGCCACATTCATCTCCCCTCAAAACAACACCAGCCTCCTGCAGGGGTTTGTGCTCCCCACTGTGCCCACAGAGAGTTTTCCTAACAGCAAACCACACCCTGCCCCCACTGCTGCCCCTCAGGCCCTGTTCCTGGCTCCCTACCTCCTCACAACCCCCCTCATTTGTTCCCTGAGAGCCCAGCTCCCCTGACCTCAGGGCTTTTGCACAACCTACTGGCCAGCCACCTTCCTGACTAGCTCCCTCACACCCAGTAGAGCTCAGCCTCCTGGCACCTCCTGAAAAGCCTTAGATAACTCCCCCAGAGGCCTGCAGATTCCTCCCCCCATTATTCTTTTCCCACTGTGGCATTTTTATCCAGTTTTTGTTTGTCCACCCTCTGCCCCAGAGCAGGACTGGGTCTGGCTTGTTCACGGCTGTGCCTGGCACTGTCTCTGGCACACAGTAAGTGGTCAATCAAAGCTTGCTGAACAACTCAGAAAATGCGACCCCCTGCTGTCTACAAAGTCCACTTCCCAAGTTCCTGGTCACCCCTGTGAGCAGCATCAACCCTACGGGTAAGTGGGGAGGGACAGGGGATTTCCTGCTCCGGCCTCTAAAGCTGTCGCCATGAGCTGCTTCTCAAGCGTTTGCCTTCACCCGATGATGGCAGGGGCTGGGGAAAATGGTCTCCAGGACTGCAGATCTAGGTTTTTGCCCATTTGACATACAACTAGCACTGTATCCTCAGTGGCAGTCCTAAACTGGGTACCCAGGATCCAGAGCCATAGGGACCCACCCTTGGGGACTTCCAGGCCAGTAAAGAAGAACAAGCTGGAAATACCTGTGCTCAGAGTGGCAGGGGAGCAGAGAGTTGGGGTGGGGGTGTGTGAAACACAGCCACACACATCCCCAAATCCTCACCTCACAACTTACTTGCTGTGTGATCTTGGACAAGTGACCTCACCTCTCTGAGCCTCAGCTTCCTCATGAACATGTGGGATGACCCTGCTTCATGGGATTGCCACAAGGAATCAAAGTTGTACCCTGGGTAAGGCACAAAGCACAGAGCAGGCATGACAGCCCCAGGGAGTTGGGGGAGGCTTCCGAGTAGAGGTGACAGTGGAACCAGGCTTGAAGAATGCATGAGTCCACCAGGCAAGAACGGGCATGCCAGGCAGGTGGGAGCTCGGGGAACCGACAGCAGACATCCCTGTGGCTGCAGCCCTGATTCCCTGGACAGTTAAGGGCCTAGGAAGCCACGCCTGGGAGAAGGTGGCCTTAACCCAAAGGACACCAGTCTGCAGAGCGGTTTTGTTTTTAGAATTTTTTTTTTTGTAGAGACAGAGTCTCACTTTATCGCCCTCGGTAGAGTGTCATGGCGTCACAGGACTCACAGCAACCTCTAGCTCTTGGGCTTAGGCGATTCTCTTGCCTCAGCCTCCCAGCTGGGACTACAGGCGCTTGCCACAACACCCGGCTATTTTTTGGTTACAGTTTGGCCGGGACTGAGTTTGAACCCGCCACCCTCAGTATATGGGGCTGGCACCCTACTCACTGAGCCACAGGCGCCACCCCCACCCCCCCTTTTTTGGGCAGTTTTTGGCTGGGGCTGGGTTTGAACCCATCACCTCCGGCATATGGGGCCAGCGCCCTACTCCTTTGAGCCACAGGTGCCGCCCTGTTTTTAGAATTTTTAAAAAATCCTTTATTAACTTCTTAGTATGAAAAATGTCAAGCCCACCCAGAGCTGCATTTCTGCCATGCATTTTAAGCAGGGTGAGTAGGCAACCTGAGGCCAGTTACCCCAGCATGCCCTCTGAACCCTGCCCCTGTCCTCCACGACCCCAAAGTGGGCCCTGTGATTTTGCTGCAAGGCCAGGGTCTCTGAAGCCCCCACACCCTTTCGAATCAGACAGGCAGGACAAATGTTCAACTGTTAGCATCTCTCTTTTACTAGCTGGCATGAAAAAAGAGAGAGAGAAAGAAGAAAAAAATAAGTCTTTTTTCCAGCCAGACTGCATCCTGCGTCTGAGAGGGTGAGAATTTGCTCTTGGAAGGAAAGAAAGAGTCTCCTGTCTGGTGCTTCCTCTTTGAAGCTCCATGAATATACATGATGGCAGGCAGAGCGCTCTTTGAGATGCTAACAAGCTGCCTTACCTTGGTCATCCCTTTTGAGGGGGCTTTGACTGATAGGGGGCTGGGATGGGACAGGAGGTGCCAGAAAGAATAGAAACCCAGGCCAACCCAGTCCTGACCCCTGGCAACTCCTTTCCACTCTGAGTCTCTACTTTCTCATCTGTAAAATGGGGACAATCCCACCTGTGGCTGCCGGGGACAGCAGATGATGCAAAGTGAAGCACTCAATATGGCACACTAATAATACACAAAGCAAATTTCGGTCCTTGAGAGCCCTGATCATGTTACGTTTGGACCCTGGATAGAGTCTTGTGAACACAAATCCAACCTCATCATCCCTCCAGCTCCAAGCTTTTCAATGACTCTGGCTTGACTCAGGGAAAAGGCCAAGTGCTTCCTGGGGCTGCACCCCCATACCACTTATTTCTATGGCCTCACCCAAATATAGCCGGCATGGGTATCACAGTCCCAGCAGATCTTTAAAAGACTGGTTCCTTCATAAGTGTTCAGTTCTTAGCTCAAATGTCATCTCCCAGGGAGGCCCTCCCTGACCACCCAGCAGCAATTATTTTATTTTTGTTTTTTCTCATTGACTTTTTTAGGGCTCTGTGGGGGCAGGGGCCACATCTGTCTCTGTGGTGCACAGTAGGTGCTCAGTAAACATCTGTCAAACATCTGTGAGTAAGTGAACAGAAGCCAAGGTTGCCATGTCTGCATTCATCTTCAGTGGCTCAGGAAACTCTGCTGCCAGGGAAACCTCCTTCGCAGGCCTCTCTCCCCAGGGACAGAGCCAGTCCTGGCTGTGGCTGGGTGGGCAGAAGTCCAGCAGCCCGGGCAACCCCTGCCTGGCTCTGGATGCTGCCCAGACAGCAGGTCTAATTGCTATGACTCCAGGGCAAAGTGAGTTAATGAGGCAGATGAATGTTCTCATGTTAGTTCTGCTCTTTCTGAGGCGAGGCCATTAAGGAGCTTTGGCCACAAGGGCCGCATGGGCCGCAGGGGATGGGTCTCCAGGTGGCTGGGGTGCCTGACCCCAACCCAGCCCACCCCACCAGCCTCTCCCACTCTTCTCTTTGCTCCCTGACAGAACGGGTCACGCACAAAGGCCGGAGAACAAACACTTAATAGGTGCGTTTGGTGCGTGGGCACTGGACATAGGGACCCATTTCTCATGAGGCAGAAACGACCATCCCCACTGGTGAGAGAGGGGATCCAAAGCTCAGAGAGAAGGGGTGAACTGCCCACGGGTCCCCAAGTGGGTTGAACTGTCTCTGTCACATGACCCACTTTGTGAGGGAGTTGGGGACCAGCTCTGGACTGGCCACCCACTCTCCTCGCCGCCTGGATTAGAATCAAGGCAATGACAGATAGTGACAATAGCTGACATTTACTGTCCACTGGGCAGTGTGATACAAACTAAAGCGTCACTGATGTCTCAGCAACTCTATGAAGTAAGTCCTGTTAAATGCTTGTTTTACAGATGAGGACACCAAGCCAAGAAGCGAAGGCATCTGGCTGAGGTCACACGGCGAGTACACAGGTCTGACTTCAGAAGCCATGTTCTCCACACCCTCCATTTAGATTCCAGCCCAGGCTCTGGCCTTGGGCGCAAGACTTAACTCTTCTCCAGTTCTGTTGCCCCCACCTCTGTGGTCGGAGACCCCACAGAAAACCTCCTCGGGCCTGGCCCATCTGGCTCCTCACCCCTTCAGAGGTAAGCTCTGGAAGAATAAGACGCACTGTATATTAATTGTCATCATTTTTTTCCTCATTACAAAAGCAATATATGTTCACTGAAGAAAACAGGAAGGCATTAGGAAAATAAAATTATTCTTCTCCCAGACCTGACCATTTCTGATATTACGGTACCTGTCCTTCCAGCCTTTTCATTTTCTAAACATAATCAGGGACAGAGAGGAAGTGTCAGGGCCACAAGCTTAGTGGAGGCCACTCCTCACTCAGTTTTTCAATTCATGTCATCAGGACATCCCCCAGTAGCGTAAGATTTGCTCTGTGTCTGGCCCTGTGCTGAGTATCTGGCATATATTATCTCACTTAACTCTCACTACTACAGATAGATAATCTAAGTATTAAAATCCCTACTTTACAGGTATGCATTAAATGAAGGTTCAGAGAAGCAAAGTAACTAGTGCAAGGTCAGATAACTGATTAGTGGTATAGCCAAGTTCAAACTCATGACTATCTGGCACCAATAATCTAAACTATTTTCTTATAATTTCCTGGAGCTGGAATTGTCAGGCTAAGCATATACAAAATCCCCAACTTTGTGATAATTCTGTATCAACCTGTCTTTTAAAAAGGAAGAGGTCCTAATTTACACCCCTGCCAATAAGGTCTATTTCACTATATTCTTGCCTATGTTAGATTTTATTTAAAAAAGAAAAAAAAAAAAAGTCTAACACAGTATATGAACAGAATGTACCACTACTGTTTCCAATGACACTTCTTTAAAGTCATTGTATGCTTTTAGCTCTGTGTAAACCTGAGGCCCAACAGGGCCTGATGTCCTCCCAGCTGGAAGTCCTGCTGCCCCTTGTCTCAGCATGGGTCATACCTAGGAGAAGCTGAGTGATTAAGGGACTCATTCAACCACCTGACACCTTGGCCCCTTCATCACCGGGTCCTTTGACCTTAGAAACAAGACTTACCTGGAACAACAGAATATCCTGGAATACAGGTTACCTGATGAATAGAGAATCTGAGTTAGGAATGCTCTCCACCAATCTCTTGGCCCTGACACTTTTTCACCCCTGAGGTGAACTCTGCATGGGTAAAATCATCAACTTTCAAATTCAAGAAACTAAAAGAACTCAAAGACAAAAAATATTAAGAAAACCACACCAAGCTAAGTCATAACCAAATTATTCAAAACCAGTGAAAAGAGTAAATCTTAAAAGTAGCCAGAAAAGAGAGACATGTTACATACTGAGTAACAAAGATAAGAATTACAGCATATTGCTTGTCAAAAACAATGGAAGAGAGGAGACAGTGAAATAACTTTAAAGAAATGAAATGAAAGTAAGATCTGTCAATTTAGAATTCTATGCCCAGCAAAAATAACTTTAAAAAGAAAAAAGTAAAATAAAGACTTTTTCAGACACAGAAAAGTTAAAGAATTCATCACCAGCAGACGCACACTTCAGCAAGAAATGTTAAAATCCTTCAGGCTGAAGGAAAATGATACCAGAGAGAAATATGGACCTATAAAAAGAAATAAAGACCACTAAAACTGGCAACTACAAGGTAAATATATAGAATTATTTTTCTTATTAATATTTCCTTAAAACATAATGATCATTTTAGACAAACATAATAGTAATAATAATATAGTGTTGTGTTTATAACGCGTTGAAAGTAAACTGCATAATCCTAATAATAGCACAAGATCGAGAAAGAAATGGAAGTATACTATTGTAATCTTATTCTATATATAAAGTGATGTAATATCATTTGAAAGTAGACTGCAGTAAGTTGAAGATGTATGCTATGAACCGTACAGCCACTTCTAAGATAACAAAACAGAGCTATAGTTAATAATCAACAAAAGAGATAAAATGGAATGACAAAAACATTGAATTAATGCTAAAGAAGACAGAAAAAGAGGAAAAGAGAACCAAAGGTAGGGCAGGTAGAAAACAAATAGCAAGATAAAATAATTAAAACTATATCAACAACCATATTAAATGTAACTGGTCAAAATGCCCCAACTAAAATCACAATGGAATTAAACTAAAAGCAATTAAATGAAAGATCCCTGGAAATCCTCAAATATATGGAAACTAAATAGGACACTTCTAAATAACCCAAGAGTCAAAAAAGAAATGAAAATGGAAATTTGAAAGGGCTTTGAACTATACAAAACATGAAAACACAATGTATCAAAATTTGTGATATGTTGCTAAAGCAGCACTTAGGGGAAACATCATTGCACTTAACATCTACATTAGTCAAGACAAAAAATTTTTAAATTAATCACCCCAGCTTTTACCTTAAAAAAAAAAAAAAAAAAGAAAAAAAGAAAGAAAGAAAAACAAAACTAGGCATGGGGCAACAGCTCATGCCCATAAATCCAGCACTCTGGGAAGCTGAAGCAGGACTGCTTGAGCCTAGGAGTTTGAGACTCTGGGCAACAGTAGGGACCTATCTCTACAAAAAAATTATTTTAAAAAAATAGCTGGGTGTGGTGACAGGCACCTGTTGTCCCAGCTACTCAGGAAGCTGAGCCAAGAGGATCCCTTAAACCCAGTAGTGTTGCTCTGAGCTATGATGCCACAGCACTCTACAGAGCAATGGAGTAAGACTCTGTCTCCAAACAAACACAACTAGAAAAAGAACAAATTAAATCTGAACTAAGTAGGAGGAAGGAAATAACAAATGTCAGAACAGAAATCAATACAAGAGAAACAGATGGCTCGGCACCCATAGCTCAGTGGGTAGGGCACTGGTCACATACACCAAGGCTGGCAGGTTAGTACCTTGCCCGGGCCTGCTAAACAACAATGACAACTGCAACAAGAAAATAGCCGGGTGTTGTGGCAGGCCCCTGTAGTCCTAGCTACCCGGGAGGCTGAGGCAAGAGAATCACTTAAGCACATGAGTTTGAGGTTGCTGTGAGCTGTGATGCCTCCAACACTCTACCGAGGGCAACACAGTGAGAATGTCTAAAAAAAAAAGAGAGAGAGAGAGAGAGAGAGAGAAACAGATAAGCAATACAAAAAAATCAATGGCACTAAAAGCTGGTTCTATGAAAAGATCAATAACACTGATAAATATCTAGTCATGCTGATCAAAAAAAATGAGAGAGGGAGACATTAGACTACAGATTCTACAAATATTAAAAGGACAATAGGGTTTAAAATTTACTACAAAGCTACAATAATCAAGTTAGTGTGAAACTGTCATAATGATAGATCCACTGAGCAGAATTGAGAGTCTAGAAAACAACAAAACTCCTTTAATTATCAAAATCACAAGGGGGTTTCAGCCTAGGTCAGGTTACTCATAGCACAGAGAGCCAATTATTGAGACAATGGAGGATTGCCAAGGAAGAAAGGAATTTTTAATACAAAAGATGTCAGTGGGAGGGATGGGAAAATCAACCTGAAATCCATCTCCCTGACTAATGGAGGGCCTTTTTAAAGAGAGCCTATGTGCAAGGGAGCAGGTTGTGCTGAAATTAACAAGAGGCTAGGTGGGTTGGGGCAGGTTAGTGAAGGATGCTAAATCTTGGCATCAGGAAGTCTGCCTAGAGGAAACAACTCAAAAGGGCAAGTCGTTAAGTTACAAAGTTCTGGTCATCAAGACCTACTTACCTGAGAATTAAAAACATGAGAGAAGGGGGGGCGCCTGGGGCTCAAAGGGGTAGGGTGCCAGCCCCATATGCTGGAGGTGGTGGGTTCAAACCCAGCCCCAGCCAAAAACCGCAAAAAAAAAAAAAAAAAAAAAAGAGAGGGGGAGGATTATTGAAAAATAAAACATATACCTAGTACCCAGTGGGGGGGTGGGGCGAGCTAAGAAAGGGAAGGAGGGAGGGAGGAGGTGGGGGACAAGGGGTGTGGTACACGTTTTGGGGGAGGGACACAATTACAAGAGGGTCCTTATCTAGCAAAAGCAATCAATATAACCTGGTTCTCTGTACCCTCAATGAATCCCCAATAATAAAAAAGAAAAATAAAAAGAAATTTATAATATTTATGAATTTTAAAAAAAAGAAAAGATACCATACAGGAGTCATTAAAATTTGTTCATAGAGCTGCTTATAATCTCTATGGTCAATTGATTTTCCAAAGCAATGTCAAGACCATTCAAAGAAAAAAGAATAGTCTTTTCAACAAATGGTGCTGGCACAATTCATTATCCTCATGCAAAAGAATTAAATTAGACCTCTACCTCACACCATGTACAAAAGAATTAAATTAGACCTCTACCTCACACCATGTACAAAAAAACTCAAAATGGATCAAAGACCTAAATGTAAGGGCTAAAACTGTAAAGCTCTTAGAAGAAAACATAGGCATAGATCTTCATTACCTTGAATTAGGCAACTATTTCTTAGCTATGATACCAAAAAAACAAACAAACAAAAAACCAGATAAATTGGACTTCATCAAAATTTAAAACTTCTGTGCTGTAAAGTTCACTATCATGAAAATGAAGAGACCACCCACAGATTAAATGCTTGCAAATCATGTATTCGATAAGGGACGTGTATCTAAAATATATAAAGAATGTGTACAACTTGCCATGGTCTGAAAGTCTGTGGCCCCACAAAATTTGTATGTTGAAACCAAACCCCCAAGGTGATAGCAGTAAGAGGTGAGGCCTTTGAGAGGTGATTAGGTTCTGAGGGCTCTACCCTCATGAATTAGTGTCCTCATAAAAAAGCCTTGAGGGAGCCTGTTTTTCTATCGCACCACGTGAGGACATAGCAAGAAAGTGTCATTTTTGAAGCAGAGACCAAACCTTCACCAGACACAAAATCTGCTGACACCTTGATCTTGGACTTCCCAGCCTCCAGAATTGTGAGCAATAAATTTTTGTTGTTTATAAATTACCCAGTCTAAGGTATTTTATAAATAGTCCAAATAGAACAAGACACAATTTAATAATAAAAAGACTCAGTGGTGGAAGATTGAGCTTTCCACCCAAGTCAGGAACAAGACAAGGATGTCCACTCCTACCACTCCATTCAACATTGCATCACAGGCTATAGTTAGGGCAACTCATCAAGAAGATGAAATGAAAGACATTCAGATTGGGAAGAAGAAATAAAACTATCTTTATGTTCAAGATGACAGCCTCATCCATGTGGAAAATCCAATGGGATCCAAACACACATAAAGCTACTGTCACTAATGCAAGTTTACCAGAGTTGTGGGGTACAAGATCAATTATGCAAAATCCAACTTTATTTTTATTTTTTGAGACAGGGCTTCAAGCTGTCACCGTAGGTAGAGTGCCATGGCATCACAGCTCACAGCAACCTCCAATTCCTGGGCTCAAGCGAGTCTCCTGCCTCCTCCTCCCAAGTAGCTGGGACTATAGGCACCCGCCACAACGCGCGGCTATTTTTTGTTGCAGTCATCATTGTTGTTTGGCAGGCCCAGGCTGGATTCGAACCCATCAGTTCAGGTGTATGTGGCTGGCCCCTTAGCTGCTTGAGCCATAGGCGCTGAACCTCAACTTTCTTTTTATATACTAGCTATGAATAACCAGAAACTCAAGTTTTGTTTTATTTATCTTTTTTTTATTTTTGAGACACAGTCTCACTTTATTGCCCTCTGTGGAGTGCCATGGCGTCACAGCTCACAGAAGCCTCAAACTCTTGGGCTCAAGCAATTCTCTTGCCTCAGCTTCCCAAGTAGCGGGGACTATAGGCGCCCTCCACAACGCCTGGCTATTTTTAGAGATGAGGTCTCACTCTGGTTGATTCAGGCTGGTCTTGAACTCGTGAGCTCAGGCAATCCACTGGCCTCGGCATCCTGGAGTGCTAGGATTATAGGCTCAAGCCACTGCGCCGGCAACTCAAAAATTTTAAATACCACTTATATCAATAACATAATAATTCTAGAACTCTGGGAGGTCGAGGTGAGTGGCTTGTTTGAGCTCAGGAGTTCAAGACCAGCCTGAACAAGAGTGAGACCTGTCTCTGCTAAAAATAGAAAAAAAAAATTACTCAGGCATGGTGGCATACCTGTAGTCCCAGCTTCTCAGAAGGCTGAGGCAAGAGGATCCCTTAAACCCAGGACTGTGAGGTTGTTCTGAGCTATGATGCCACAGCACTCCACAGGGCAACAGAGTAAGACTCTGTCTCAAAAACAAAGAAACAAAAAAAAAAAGCATAAAAAACATGAAATGCTTAGGAATGAACAGGACAAAAGGTGTCAAAGACCTGGATATGGAAAAGTAAAATATTACTGAGATAAAATTTTAAAACACTAAATAAGTTAAGAGAGACTCCTTGTTTCTGAGTTAGAAGACTCAATATTGTTAAGATGCTCATCCTCCCAAATTAATCTATATATTCAAATCAGTCCTAGTCAAAATCTTAAAAGGAGATTTGTAGAAACTGATAAGCTAATTCTAAAATTTGTGTGAAATGCAAAGGACTTACAATTTATCATGGAAAAATAAGAGCACTGTTGGAGGCCCTTACTTCAAAACAGCATAATATAAGTGAGCAAACAGACAAAGAAACTAACAGAAGAAGAGAAAATCCAGAAATAGATCTGTAGACTTATGGATAACCGATTTTTGACAAAGGAGCAAAGGGAATGAAATAGAACCAGGAGAGCTTTTTAAACAACAGGTACTGAAATGAATGGATGGATATTTACAAGCAAAACATGAAATTTGATCCAGATCTAACACAAAATACAATTAACTTGAAATGGACCCCAGTTATAAATATGAAACCTAAAACTATAAACTTCAAGAAGAAAACATAGCAGAAACCCTTATAATCTTGGGTTAGGCAAACATTTCTTAGATAGGACAACACCACACATAGTCCATGAGAATAAACTGATAAATTGCACTTCATCAAAATTTTTAAAAATCTGTCCTTGGAAAGACACTCTTAAAGAAATGAGCAGACGTGCCACAGACTTGGAGAAAATATTTGTAAATTATATAAAGAAATTAAAGAGCCCTCAACACTCAATAAGAAAACAAACAATTGGCAGTGCCTGTGGCTCAGTTGGTAAGGCGCCAGCCCCATATACCAAGGGTGGCGGGTTCAAACTCGGCCCTGGCCGAAATGCAACAACAACAAAAAAATAGCCGGGTGTTGTGGTGGGCGCCTGTAGTCCCAGCTACTCGGGAGGCTGAGGCAAGAGAATCGCTTAAGCCCAAGAGTTGGAGGTTGCTGTGAGCTGTGTGATGCCACGGCACTCTACCAAGGGCCATAAAGTGAGACTCTGTCTCTACAAAAAAAAAAAAAAAAGAAAGAAAACAAACAATTCAATTTTAAAACGGGCAAAAGGTCTGAACAGACACGTAAGCAAAGAATATACACAGATAAGCACAGGAAAAGATGCTCATTGGTCATTAAGGAACTGAAAATAAACACGGGATATCACATGGAAGAGAATTCCTGAAATTAGAAAGATTGATTGCACCAAGTGTTGGAGAGGATGTGGAAGAACCAGAACTTTCATACCCTGATGGTGGGAGATTAAAATGGAACTGTCACTTTGGAAAACACTTGGGCAGTTTTTATAAACAGGTAAACATACAACTGACACATTACCCAGTCATTCTTCTCCTAGGTATTTACCCAAGAGAAAAGCACATGTTCATACAAAGACTTGTCTACAAATGTTCATAGAAGATTTATTTGAAGTAATCCCAAACTAGAAACAAACCCAACTGTCCATCAATGAGGAGATAAACAAATAAACCGTTACCTTTCCATACAGTGGAATACTACTCAGCAATGGCAAAAAAAATAAACTACTGACACATTATAATATGAAATGAATATATGTCCAAATAATTATACCAAGTGAAAGAAGCCAGACAAAGAAGAGTACAGATTGTATGATTCTGTGTATAGAGAATTCTAGGAAAAAGAAATGAATGTTTGCCTGGGGATGAGGAGGGGCCAGGGTGGGTAAGAGGTCAGAAGAGGTAAAAGAGAGATTAGGAAAAGGCCCTGAGGAAACCTTGGGGAGCCGTGGCTATGCTCATTATCTTGATTTTGGTGATGGCTTCACTGGTGTACACAGTTGTCAAAACTTACCAATATGAACAAGTTAGATATGTTTGATGTATTACCTATCAATTATGCCTCAATAAAAGCTGATTTTGAAAAATGAAAATAAGCCAAAGTTATATGGGGAGGAAAAAAGATTAAACTAGAATACCTTGACTGGCTCTTTCAACTCAGAGGTTCTAAAATTCTTTGAGTCTTGAATTTTTAAGACTCAGCTGTCCAAAGATCCATCATTGTTTATTTCTGGAATGTAAACACACCTCATCCTGTCATTTGAGGGTAACTATCCTCAGATTCTGAGATGATTTGTGTAAGATGATGTGATTCTAAATCATTTCTCCTAAAATGTAATGCCTATGTCTGAGATCTCACAATCCCATCACTTCACTGATCTCCAGTTTTTTTCCCCAAACACAACAGCTCCTATTCTCTTATCAAAATTTAAACTTCCTCCTCCTTTGTCTTGAGTCTCAGATGAGACTGGACTTTTGAGTTGATGCTTGGAGTGAGGTAAGATTTCCTGGGTGGATGACTGTCTTTTGCGGTATGAGGATCTAAGATTTGCAGGGCCATAGTGGGACTGATAAGAGTTTAGAAATTTGTCCCCTCTTAGTCTGATGCTGAAATTTGATCCCCGGTGTTGGAGGTGGGGCCCAGTGGGAGGTGACCGGGTCATGAGGCGAATCCCTCATGAACTGCTTGGCACCTTCCTTGTAGGAATGAGTGAGTTCTTGCTGTATTAGTTCCCAGGAGAGACGATCTTACAAAACCCTGGCACTTCCCCTGCCCTTCCTCTTGCTTCCTTCCTGTCAGCATGTGATTCTCCCCTTTGCCTTCTGCCATGAGTGAAAGCTTCCCTCACCACAAACCGATGCGACGCCATGCTTCTTGTACAGCCTGCAGAACCACGTGAGCCAAATAAACCTCTTTTCCTCACAAATTACCCAGCCCCAGGTATTCTTTATAAACGTGTAAAACAGTCAAGCCCTGTGACTCACGCCTGTACCGAGGCAGGTGGATCACCTGAGCTCAGGAGTTTGAAACCAGCCTAAGCTGGTCTACTAAAATAGAAAAACTAGGAAGGCATTGTGGGGGCACCTGTAGTCCCTGCTACTCGGGAGGCTGAGGCAAGAAGATCAGACCCAGGAGTTTGAGGTTGCTGTGAGCGATGGCTCCACAGCACTCAACCCCAGGGCAACTGAGTGAGACTCTGTCTCAAAAAAAAAAAAAAGAAAAGAAAAAGTAAAACGGCCAAGCAAAGTGGCTCATGCCTGTGATTCTGGCACTCTAGTAGGCCCAGGTGGGAGAATTACCTGAGGTCAGGAGTTGAAGACCCACCTCTTCCAAAGAAGAGAGAGACCCTATGCTAAAAAGAGAAAAAAATAGTTGGGTGCTATGGTGGGTGCTACTCAGGAGAGTGAGGCAAAGAGGTTGGCTTGAGCCCAGGAGGCTGAGGTTGCTGTGAGTTAGACTAGTACCATGGCACTCTAGCCTGGGCAACAGAATCAGAAGGTAGCTCAGGAAAAAAAAAAAAAAAAAAAAAAGACTAAGACAGGGAACCATTAACCATTACATTTTATTAGAGTTTTAAGTAATACAGGGATTATAAATCCTCATAAGGATGAGCAGCAAGAGAGAAACACAAAAGTGTTTCCATAGTATCACCCCACTGTGAAAAAGAGAAAAACAAAACCAAAAAAACCCTCCAGAGACAAGAGCCAATAGGAAATATCCCAACATTACGGCAGATACTTCTAGCAATTTTTGTTTTTGTCTTTATCCTTTTTCATATGCTTACATTTTAATTTTATTTTTATTTATTTTTAAATCAATAGACTACTTTTGGAGCAATTTTAGGTGAACAGAGAAACTGAGCAGGCTTGGCGCCCATAGCTCAATGGTTAGGGCACTGGCCACACACACAGGGGCCTGCTAAACAACAATGACAAATGTAACAAAAAAATAGCTGGGCATTGTGGCGGGCACCTATAGTCTCAGCTACTTGAGAGGCTGAGCCAATAGAATCGCTTAAGCCCAAGAGTTTGAGGTTACTGAGAGCTGTGATGCCACAGCACTCTACCAAGGGCAACATAGTGAGACTCTGTCTCTACAAAAAAAAAAAAAAAAAAGGAAAGAAAAGAAAAAGAAAAACAGAGCAGGAAGTACAGGAGTCCTCATATGTCCTTGACCTCTCCCTCACAGTTGCCTCTGTTGTCATCAATATCTTATGTGAATGTGGTCCTTTTATTACAACTGATGAGCTAATATTGATACTATTAACTAAAGAAGTTTATGGGGTGGCGCCTGTGGCTCAAAGGAGGTGTGAGGATCTAAGATTTGCAGGGCCATAGTGGGACTGATAAGAGTTTAGAGTTTATGCGCCAGCCCCATATGCTGGAGGTGGTAGGTTCAAACCCAGCCCCAGCCAGAAACTGCAAAAAAAAAAAAAAAAGAAGTTTATATTAGGGTCCATTCTTGGTGCTATACATGTATGAGTTTTGACAAAGCTATAATGTCATCTATCCACCATTATATTATTCCCTGCCCTGTAAATCCTTGGTGCTCTACCTTCACCCTGGCAACCATAATCTTTTTAATGTCTCCATAGTTTTGCCTTTTCAGAATGTCACACAGTTGGGCCAGGCAAGGTAGCTCATGCCTATACTAGCACTTTGGGAGGACAAGATGAGAGGATCACTTGAGGTCAGGAGTTTGAGACCAGCTTGGGCAACAAGGCAAGACCCCATCTCTGTAATTTTTTTTAATTAGCCAGACATGGAACATTGTCCAGGAGTTACAGGCTGCAGTGAGCTCTGATCTCATCACTGCACTTCAGCCTGGGCAACAGAGGGAAACGCTGTCTCAAAACAAAACAAAACAAAATAAAATCATACACATACAAAAAAGAATGGCATAAAGTTGGAATCATACAGCATGTAATCATTTCAGACTGATTTCTATCACTTAATAATCATATTAAAGGTTCCTCCATGTCCTCCTGCAGTTTGAGAACTTTTTTAAATTGCTGAATAGTGTTCCATTTTATGGATATACTACAGTTTATTAATCCATTCACCTATTGAAGGACATCTTGGTTGCTTCCATTATTTTATTTTTAAATTGTTTTGATTGATGTATTTCTTTGTTTTTTAATTTTTTAAATCATATGAACTTTGGCAACAACCTAAATGTCCATCATTCAGGAGCTGATTTGTGCTGGTTTGACCATATTGTGGAGTTTTCTACAGCTATTAGAAATAATCTGTAGTCCATGTGTTGATAAGGATGTAGAGAAACTAGAACTCTCAGCTGGCGGGAATACAAATTAGTGCAGCCACTTTGGGAGACTATTTGGCAAGATCTACTGGGGCCGAATCTGTGCCCCAGGAACTCCACTCTTGGGTATGCACTTAACAGAAGAACTTCATGTGTTTCCCAAAAACTATGTATAAGAACAAAGTTCAAGGCCAGGCGCAGTGGCTCACACCTGTAATCCCAGCACTCTGGGAGGCTGAGATGGGTGAATTGCCTGAGCTCACAAGTTTGAGACCAGCCTGAGTAAAGTGAGACTCAGTCTCTACTAAAAATGAAAAACTGAGGCAAAAGGAACACTTGAGCCCAAAAGTTTGAGGTTGCTGTGAGCTATGATGCCACAGCACTCTACTAAAGGCAAAAAAAAAAAAAAAAAAAAAAGCAAAAGAAGAAAGAAGTTCAAAGCAGCATTATCCACAGAGTCAGAAACCAGAAATGATCCAAATGCCTATCAACAAGAGAATGGATGGTATGAAATACTCAGTGAACACTAGGCAGCAACATTAAAAAACAACCCACCAAACCACACAATGGCAGCAAGAATCTCTGCTGACAAAATGAGCAAATACAGTTGGCACATTTTGCGTCCAGAACAGACAAAACTAAGCTATGGCTTTAGAGTCAGAAGGCTGGTTGTCTCTGGAGAAGGAGGGTGGGGAATTAACTGGAAGAGGCATGGCAGAGCTTTCTGACTGAGCTGGAAATATGCAATCTGAGTGCTGGCTACAAGGGTGAGATATATGACTTTTTCTAGGATGAGTTTGCGAACTTAATTGTCAGCCCTTTAATGATGACAGCACTGATGGCTATTTCAGAAAAAGAGTTCCGGAATTGCTTTAAAAGGTGGACTGGTGCCAGTGCGTAGCTTCCCAAGGGAAGTACTTCGAAGGTGACCCTGGTGTTGACATTCAGCAATGAAGTAGATAGAACTTTTTATAGGATAAGTTTGTGAACTTACTTGTCTGACCTTGTATACAGAGGATGCCAAAAAAAGTATATACATTTTTAAGAAAAGAAAAAAAAACAACTTTTAAATCCCAATTTTTTTTTTTTTTAAGTTATTATAAATAGAGGCCGGGTGCAGTGGCTCATGCCTGTAATCCTAGCACTCTGGGAGGCCGAGGCAGGTGGATTGCCTGAGCTTGAGAAAGTTCAAGACCAGCCCGAGCAAGAGTGAGACCCCCATCTCTTAAAAAAATAGCTGAGTGTTGTGGCAGGCGCCTGTAGTCTCAGCTACTTGAGAGGCTGAGGCAAGAGGATTGGTTGAGCTCAAAGAGTTTGAGGTTGCTGTGAGCTATGATGTCACGCACTTTACCTAGGGTGACAAAGTGAGACTGTCTCAACAAAATAAAAAAGAAAGGACAAGGAAAAATACTATCAAATTTGTAATACATCAAGTCTGCAATTACAAGAGGTGCTCAAGGTGACATGTGTCCATCTTTTGCTATGGGTATATTACAATAATTTTTACAATTGTAAAATTACAATTTTAATACAGTTTTTTTCCTTTTTTAAAATGTACACAGATTTTTGGTACCCTCTGTATATATACTGAGCTTTCCTACACAGTTAGGATTGGTGCACTCTACAACACATAGATTATACCTCAATTCAAAAAATTTAAACATAATAATACTCTGTAGTCACTGACTCAGAGAGAAAGGGACAAGTAGCTGCGGATGAGCAGGACTAATACGACCCCATTGCAAAACTGTCCACACGTGTGTACTCTGTCTACAGATGACTGCAAAATTATATGAGCTACTGTTTATGAGCACTTGCCATGTGCCAGGTGCCGTCCTGAGCACTTTCTTACAGCATTTCACCCTCACTTAGAGTCTTGTGAGGTGGGGACCATTACCAACCCCACTTTATAGATGAGGAGAGAGGGAGGTCAGGCAACTGGCTGAAATCAACCAGCTAATACGTAGGTAGAGTTGGATTTGAATCTAGACCTTCTAGTGCCAGAGCCCTTGCTCTTATGCAAATCCCCGAGGCCTGACAAGGTCTTCACAGGGTCCTAAGGTCTGGTCTCCACCTTCTGATGCTTCAACTCACCTCCCTTTTCACCACCACCCCCCAACCACGCTCCAGCCTGACCATCTAACTTTCTCTGCCCTCACACCACAGGGTTTGCACATTTGCCATTCCCTCTGCAGGGAACATCTCCTGCTCCTCTGTGCTGGGGTAACTTCTCTTCCTTAGGTCTCAGCAGGTCTCAGCTCAAGTGTCACCTCCTCCAAGTGGCCCTCAGCCTGGGCCCATGGTTCCTGGGACCTTCCCCCATCAGCCTCATAACTGTTTTACTTGCTTTCCAAGTCCTCTGAGGGCCAAGATGTGTCTGTTTTACTCAGTCACATCCCCTCTGCCCATCACAGGGCCTGGCATGGAATGGGCACTCAACAAATATTTGTAGAATGAATGTATGAATGAATCCATCTGCTTGGGCGGATCACTAAGAGAGAGAGATCTCTGGAAGGCTGACAGCAAAATGTGACCACCAGAGGAAACAGATGGGGGGGGGGTTATGCTCATTTTTATACTTTGGGGTCAAGCCCCCAGCATTTTCCCTGTCTGGGGGCGCCCATCTGCCATGCTCCCAGCCCCCTCCCCACACACGCTCTCCAGCTCTGCCTACAGCCCCAGTGGGCGGTGTATTAATAAACGAGAGTGAGAAGGTCACCCAGCGCGCAAGCCGTCCTTGACTCGGGTGCAGAAATGCGCTGAGGCGGGGGAGCCGCTCCACCAGGCGCTGAGCACGCGTGAGCTATTTCTGATTCCCACCAGCGGGGCACAGCACATCTGCCACAGGACCCAGAGCCAGCCTGGCAGGCAATGACCACCCACCCCAGCCATGCTCACACCAGACCTGACCACAGCTCTGCTGGAAGCTCCCTGCAAGCTCTCCAGAGCCCTAGGGGACAACCAAAGTTCTCTTTCCTGGCACTCCAGACTCTACAAGATCCCGTCCCCTGCTCACCTTCTTGCTCTGCCTACGCCCATGTGCAACCAGAGCGCCCTTCAATTCTAGGCCTTTGCACTCTGCCAAAAATGTCTGCTGTCCACAGGCATTGGCTTCCGCCCACTTAAACTCCAGGACTCCACTTGGACCACTCCCTCCTCCCAAAAACCTTCCCTGATCATCACCCCAAGGGCGCCTTTAGTCCTAGGGCTCCCTGCTGTCACATCAGGTACCCTGCTGTTGTCTTGGTGGTCCGTTCCCCCTTCCCCAGACTGTGACAGGGCTGCCTTGAGGACACTCACCTCTGTATCCAGCCTGCACCAAAGGCCTGGCCCACAGCAGGTGCAAATCCTTGTTTGCCCGCTGACTACACAAGGGGGAAAGTGCTCTCCCTTGTGAGTCCCAGGAAGGGGCACAGGAGGACTATGCAATTCAGAGGAGCTGCGGGGCAGGTGGGGAGTAAGTGATTGAATTCGGCCATGACATGGAGGTAAAGAGTCAGAGCAATGTGGCCTTAAGGGACAAGGAGGGCATAGGGGGATACCCATTCACAGCAAAGGTCCAGGCCCCCAGTCTCATCAATGTCACTTAACCCAGCTAGTAGCCCCCAGAGGGCCCAGGTACAGGTATGCCTGTCACAGGCCCTGCCTCCCCTAGCCCTAAATACAGTCAATGCAGAATCTGTACAGAACAGAGCAATTTGTCTAAATATATCTGCTCCCCAACACAGGGTGCACAGGGAGAGAGTGGGGGGCACGAACAGGCCCTCAGTTTGGGGAGAAGCAGAGCACCCCACAGCCAGACAGCCGCCTGCCGAGGCCCCTCCAAACAGGTTCCCACTGCCTGAGCTCCTACCCAGAAGCTGCCGTCCTGAATATGGGCCATGCACAAACCAGGACAGCAGAGGAAGGAGGGGACATAGAGGGGGCCTGGGGAAGGGGACACAGAGGGGCCTGGGGCCTAGGCAGGGGGAACCTAGGGAAAGGGGCCTGGGGGAGGGGTACCATGGGGGGAACAGGGACATAGGGGGGAATCTGGGGGAGGAGACATATACAGGCACCTGGGGGGGGGGCATGGAGAGGGCCTAGGGGAGAAGCCCTTGGTCCCAGGCAGGCCAGAGTCCAGGCTCTCCACTGCCTGTTGTAAGAGACCCACAAAGAGGGAGGCAACTGCAGGCAGTGAGGGGAGGAGGACACAGCATCCTGGCTCCCAGGCCTCCCAGGCACCTTGAGGGTTCCTAGAATTCTCTGCAGCTTCTTGACACTCTTCCCAAGACTCCTTCAGGGTGGGACAGCAGAGAAACCACGAGATTGCCAGTCAAGAAATCTGATTCAGCCCTTCATTCGCCACCCCATGCCCTCAGGCGAGTCCTCTCTGGGAACAAGCTCACCTCCCTGTGAGCCTGTGCCCTGCATACAGTGCATCGGGCGGGACCCTGTGAGCCCATAGGCTGTGGGGCCGATCATGAGTGAGCACAGCAGGATCCGCTGCCTCCACGTCCGGAGGACCTACTACGGCGCCAGGCCCTGTCCTACAAAGCTCAGTTCACCCTCCCACCAAGCCTCCAAGGCAAGCAGTCCCACTAGTTTCTCCCTTGGGAGACAGAAGGAGAAACTGAGGCTGAGAGCAATTTCTGTGACTCACTGCAGGTCATACAGCTGCTGAGCAGAGCAGGGACTTAAACTTGGGCCAACCTCGCAATCAGCTCACTCCGCCTGTGGATGGACAAACTCGCTGGTGGCTGCCCCAGGGAGGTCACACCTGTGGCTTCTGGGGGTCCTCAGGCCTGTAGCGCATACCAGCTTTCCCCTCAGTTTTGCTCTTTCCGTTAAAAACAAAATCAGAAACAAACCTGAAAACAGCTCACCGCTACAAACACCACGTTTTGTAGGTGTTTAGAGGCATAAGGGACCTCGCAGCTGGTGCCTCCCTGCCCACCCCTCTCCCACCCTGGGCAGGGCTGTGCAGTGGTTAGGGACAGTCTGGGCTCTGAGCCTGTTCCACCAGCTGCTGGCTGGGGACCTTCTTCTCTGTACCTTGCCTCCCTCCTGTGAGGATAGACGCTTCTACTGCCCAGAGTCACCAGGCAACCTGGAGGGACTGCTGATGGTAAGTACGGACCTGGCTCCACCCAGAAACAGCCGGAATCAGTCTGCTTGCGCTACCATCATAAGTCTAAACTGGATTCCCTCTGAGTCACTTCTGGAGGTAGACTGTGCATGTGAGAGAGAATAAATGTTTACTAATGTTTTAAGTCACTAGGTTTTAGGGTAATTCGTTACGCAGTAGTAGATAACTAACGTAGAAGGGGAGCCTTGAGAGGGGCAGAGAGCAGCCAGAGAGGCCACATGGGCCACGCTCTCAGGCTGGGAGGAGCCTCCCTGCCAACCTCAGCCAGCCCCAAGTGGCTGGTCCTCAGGACGGTGTCAGACTGAGAACAGATCTGACCCACAGAGCCAGCACCCGGCTAC
Source organism: Loris lydekkerianus (assembly GCA_963574355.1). Lineage (NCBI taxonomy): Eukaryota > Metazoa > Chordata > Mammalia > Primates > Lorisidae > Loris > Loris lydekkerianus. The sequence continues at coordinate 25,728 of CAUYPK010115383.1, read as the reverse complement.
AGGCAGTCACCAGTTTTCAGAAAATTCTTACAACAGCTCCTTGGAGATGAGTATCATTATTCCCAGTGACTAGAATTATCTCTGGCACATAGCAGACATTTGGATTAGTTAGTGTGAACTAGGCTGCAGTAATAAATAGGCCCCCAAGCCCCTAAAAATAGACCCTAGAATCCAAGAAATGTATTCCTTTGCTGGAAATTGATTTTCAAACAGTCATGCTTCTCCCAGGTTGGAAAAACAGCCCCGGTGGGTGCACAAGCTAAATAGAGGGCAACCAGCGAGTCAACTGTCCGCTCGCTCAGCCCCAGACAGCCCCCCATGCCAGGTCTGGGTGGGGAAGTGGCTCCCAGGGAAGCCCCAGAAAGGGGGCCACATGGGATGTGCTGGCCTGGCCTATTGTCTGAGGCACCTGACTGGTGACCTGGCCCCTCTATGGGAGGGGAGGCTTGAGAGCATCACTGCGGGGTCACAAGCTGGTGACCTGGCTGGGCTGCTGTCCTTCCGCCCCTCGCTCTGTTGTTACACTGGCTGGGCCACCAGGCTCTATGATGCTCAGGCAACATGAGTGTGCACCTACTGTGTGCCAGGCCCCAGACTGGGCACTGCTGGCATCACCCCTGGAAGAGGCTCCTCATAGTCCATTTGTCAGGGGGAAAGGAGGCATGGTGACCCTGGGAGAGGGGTCAGTGGTTTCCTAGAATGGGGAGGCCTGAGCTGAGCCATAAACAACAAACAGGAGTCACCAAGCAGACTCTGGGGAGGAAACTTTTAGACAAAAGGAACAGTAAACGCCAGGGTGGGGAGGCCAGAAGTGTTCTGGGAACCCCATCCTTGCCGAGGCTAGGGCATGATGGGGGAGCAGCAGGAGGCCTGCATGGTGCTCAGAGGCAGGTGAAGAGGAGCAGCAACCACCTCACTCAGGGCTCTGGCCACAGACAGGCAGAAGCAGCCAGTGTGGTTTCGGGATCAGTAATTTTGCCTGGGTGTGGACGAGGTATGAGCAGTTCAGGTAGGAGGCTGGGATGGTCATCTTGGCCAGAGGCCATGAAGGCTGGAACCAAAAGCTACTCAGAAGGGGACATGGAATGGGGAAGGAGCCCAACCCCTGCTTTGTGGCCGATCCCCCCAATGTACTCCAGAGCTCCAGATGTGAGGCACCCTCCCCACTGGCCTCCAGGAAGGGCCTTGTCACTTACCAAACCCAGCCTTGCAAATGGTTCTTGGAAGCCTCAGGGCTGCCAGGCCATGGTGACCCCTGTCCACACTGCTCCCTCCCAGGCTGCCCACTGCTTTTGCCCCTGCCCTGCTGGCATCAGCAGAGGGGGCCACAGACGGTGGCAGCAGAGGTCAGTCAGCTCTGGCCTTGGCCTCAGCAGGTGGGCAGGCAGCCAATGCTCCATGCCAATGCCGGGAAGGCCTGGGGAGGGGCTGGCCAGGATGGCACTGTGGGTCTGCCCTGCTCTGGAACCTTCTGTAGCTCCCTAGTTGCTTTCAGTGAGAAACACCCAAGCAGGGGGAGGATGAGTAGGTGGAAACAGGGTCCGTCTTCGATTCTAATTTGCTGCAGGACCTCAGGAAAGTTGCTCAAGTGTCCTAAGCTGGACTCAGTGATGACCAAGGGCTCTGCTAGCTATGGCCAGGGAAAGCCATCCAGGAGACCCCAGGGGTCCAATCCACATCCAGCCAAGTTTCTGGCTGGGCAGGCCACTGCCACTCTTAGCCTCAGTTTCCTCACCTGTCAGCACTCCACCCTGTGCCATACCAGCCCACAGAGCCTGGCCCTGATTCCTCCCCACACTCGGCTCTTTGCTGCTCTCTCCACACCGCCTTCTCACCCACTGGCCTCAGCTGCAGTGGCACCTCTGTGGGGCAGCCCTCCCTGAGCCAGTGGCAGCGGCGCCTGCCACTGACATGAGTTGACATTCACCTGGGAGGTTACATAAGGACCACAGGCCTCCCTGAGGATCCTGGGCTTCACAGGGCAGGGGCTGGGGAGCTCACTCACTCAGGCACAGAGGAGCTCACTCTCACTCACTAACTCAGCTCACTCCCCATGGCACACAGCACACACTACAGGTGTGTTTGTCAAATGACTCCTTGGGAGAAGAAAGGGAGGCAGGGAAGTAAGTCCAGAGGGCGGTAATGTCTACATTATCCAGGTCCCGGTGCTGAGAGGATCCAAGAATATCTGAAAGCCTGGCCTGAACGAGGCAATGTCACACACACCCCCATGTATGTAAACACCCCCCCCACACTGTGAGGTACAGATACATATCACGTATGCCCCCACGTACATATACCCTCATCACACCCATTAACCCCATACAAACACACACTACGTAAGCACATCCCTCACACTTGCACACACCCCCACACACCATAGATACACACACACTGAGCACATATATACCACACACAGTATGCACACACTGTGCACATACCCCCGTAGATACCCCTCCCACACACACCGCAGACATACACACACATCTCACAGATAGCACACACATGAACATACACATACCCCATCCCCTCATACCACACACCACACACAATCTCGCACACACGCTATACTACTCCCCACACACAGGCACATACACAGAGGGGGTGGGAAGGAGCTAGAGGGTAGCCCCGCTCCCTGTCCATGGCTGCAGTCAGAGTCCCCAGTGAACCAGATACAGAAGGGTCAGACCCACAGACAGGCAGAGGTGGGCCTTGCCCCGCTGGAGCCAAGACCCCCAGGCTGTCTGGAACCAACTTGGCTCTGTCCTCACCTATGCTGATCCTGGATGGCCTCACACTTCCTAGTCCTCCAGGAATCTCTCACACCCCAGAGGTGGCAGGTCCCTGAGGAAGCTTGAGATGCTGACACCTCCTTGCCTGTTGCCACAGCTCGACTTCGAGGATGGAAGCCAGGGGTGGGGTGAGGAGACCCAGAAAGTTCCCAGCAGTGCCAGATTGGCCCAGGGATGAAAGGGGCAGCTCCAACACTGCCCCCTGACTCCTACTGTACAAATGGGGAAACTCAGGCCCAGGGAGGGCACAGTGAAGTGCAGTTACCCAGCTGGCCTCTGCCTGGGGCTCACCTTCTCACCTGGAAGCCTGAGTCACACACTCCTGGGTTCAAATCCTAGCTCTACCACCCACCAGCTGTGCAGCCTCAGTTTCCTCAGATGTAAAACAGGGATGATGGCAGCACCTTGCCCCCTCAACTGTGGGTGCACACATGGAAGACACAGGTGGCAGAAGACCCCGCAGCTGTCTCCAACCCAAAGTCTTTGGACAATAACCCCATCCCCCAGCAGCAGGCTGAGTCCAGCCAGGAGCTTCCGGCCAGTCCCAGGTGAGCCTGCAGAGCTGTCGCTGCAAAGCTGCCTGGTCAACCACAGAATCCCGAAGTGCAGCCCCTCACAGTACACACCGTTCGGGCCCTGGCAGGCTACGATGCAAACTTGGGCCCTGTTCAGCTGAGGCTCCAGTCCCAGGCCTCCCACCTGGCAAGGGGATCTGGCAAAGCCGAGGAGGCACCAGGGCTTGGTGGCAGGCAGTGGAGGGAGGCAGGCAGCTGGGGGTGGTGGGAAGAACCTTTCCCCCCTGTCTTTAGCAAACCCAGATCCCTGTTTCCAAGCTGCACTCCAGAGTCCTCGGTTGCTGCGTCACCATCACGGCACTCAGTCAGCCCACAGTGGGCGGAAGGGAAGGCTCCCTCCCTCTGGCAGGGGCTGGAGGTAGAGGAGCCATTCAGAAGCCAGGCAGCAGGTGACAGGTCAGGGTGAGGACAGTGAGGGCCCCTGATACGCCTCACAGGGAAGCCCAGCACACTTCACCCTAAAGTCCCAGAGGACTGAGCTGGAAGACCCTTGAGGACCAAACTCCCACCCTCATCCCCACTGAATAGATGGAGGCCCAGAGAGGCACAGGCACTCAGTCAGGGACACACAGCAGCAAACCTGCTCACTACTCTTACTATAACACCCAAATATCTGGCATCCATCTCCTGACAGCTGCAAAGAAAAAGCCTCCTGGACCCACCTCCTCCTGTTACTGCAGAAAGAGAAATTCCTGAACCCAGAGGCCAAGTGCTCACCCCCAGCCGCTGGTGTCCAGAGTCCCCCCACCCCACAATCACATGTACCTCTTCAGGGCATGGTTCAGAGCCCCTGTCACGAGGCCTAGCAGTGCTAGGTACACAGCAGGTGCTCCATAAGTACCTCCATAAGTCTTGTGCTCCACTTAAACCCCAGGATGCCTGCCCCATTTCTGCATCATCAAAGACAAAACCTGCCCACATGCGTGCTATCTAGGAGGACCCCCTCATGCACCAAACAGCCCTTTAACCATTTCAACACAAACTCCCTGAGATGGGTGACCTGCACAGCCTGTGCTCACCTGAGAGAGGAATACAAATGTGATGTGTGCTTAGCCGCTTTCCTTGGGGCCTCCACACCGTGACTGGGCCAGGGGGCCTGCTACACTGGACAGGGGGGCTCTGCCCCTCCACTAAGTGGTCCCAGGAACAAGACATCCTGTTCTCCCTCACCAAATGGGCTGCTAGTGGTGGCCACTTCCCACCAGCTGTTGCCTCCTTGTGCCCCTGTGGAGCCTGGGGACAGGCTGGCTTACCAGAATTGTGTGCTGGTGAAGGGTGGAGGACTGGGGGAGGGCCATAGTCTTCCTCTGATGCCCATGTTCCAGTGCCCATGAACCCAGTAGTTCAGATGGGGCCTTGGGCAGGGCCAAGAGATATGGCTACTAAGAGGCATGGCCACTGAAACGGCTCCTGAGGCTGCTCTCCAGGCCAGGCCCAGCTCCATTTCTACCAGGTATGTCCAGGTCCCACAAAGCCAAGAGCTGGGTCTGCTGTATTCAATCCTCCAGGCTTGATGCCCACCCTCCCTCCCCACCTAGCACTTGCTATAGAACAAACGGGAACTTCAGAATCCCCAGAATATGGAACCACCTTGGCTCTAAATCCCAGCACTTCCACTTCACCTGCTGTGTGGCTTTGAACACCTTACTAAAGCTCTCTGTGCCCCAGTTTCCTCAGTCCGTAAAATGGAGGTAATGATAATAATAGGGAATGAGGGGGACGGAATGAGAGTCAGGACATAAAGTGCTTGGTGAGCACTGTGCTTGGCCTGGGAGATGGTCTATAATGCTTTGTGGAATGAATGAATGAAAAGAAATGATAACCAATGATATGGTTATTATTATCATCATCATCAACATCAGCGGGGATCCCCAAGCCTGGTTTTGCAACCAGCCCTGGTAAGGGGTGTAGCAAAATTCTCCAAACAAAATGTGCTTCCATTCATTTTGGGCTTTGAAAAGGCCACGTCAGACAGCTCGGCAGGGAGGAGGCGGCATTGCAAAACCCAGCACAGAAGGATCTGGGGCCCCACTCCTTGGCTTAGGAAGTGATGTGTGACAAGCAAGCAAGAGGTCCCTACATGCTGGCCCCCCAAGGACCTAGTGATAGGGGCTCCTGGGCTGTGAGTCCACCTCCCACCCTCTGAGTGACCTGGGGGAGCCACTAACCTCTCTGAGCCTCAGTTTCCTTATCTGTCAAATGGAGACAATACCCTTTTCCATTCCTACCCCTGGGGGGTGGCTACAAGATGGGAGAATTAAATGGGTTCTGCATACTCTAGACTGATCCACATACTCTACAGGCTTCTGTCTTGGCCCGAGGCAGTCACCTGAGACAATGGGGACAGGAACAGAACAGGCAATTCTCCCCCAGTGAGACTCAAAGCCCCCCCTAATAATCTGATGAAGTGGGAAGAGGGCTTGTCTCCCTCCTGCCTTTCTTAAAAGGCCTCCCAGTGACTATTTGGATAATGAAGTACTCCCCATGGACAGAGCCAGCCCCTTCACTCCCTTAGCCAACAGGATCCTCTGTCAGACCAGATGGCCAAGTCTCACTAGCCCCTGCTGATCCAGCCCTGGGCACTGACACACGCTGCCCTCCAAGGCCACTAGAGCAGACCATGCCCATCCTGTGACAGTCCCCAGATACCTAAAGAAGCAGGGGCTTTGAAGCCTCCCTTCCTGGTCTGTCAGGTCAGACTCAAGACAATGGAAGGCAGAGGGTCCCTCTGAGATCACGTCCAAGTCTGCACTTTATCAAGGGAGCTCAGAGAGGGGACAAGCCTCACCCAGGAACACACAGGAAGTCAGCAACAGGGCTTCCCGTACATGACACCCCCCATGACTGCACACTGGCCACCTCTCTGAGAGCCTCCCTGTGGCCCCCTCAGGAGGACCACCTCCTCTTATAAGGACATGTGGCTCTCACCATCCCCAAGCCTACCTAACACCTGCGCTTATCCAGGCAGTTCTCTCAGCCAGCAGCGGCTCTCCTCTATTCTCCAAAACTAGATCCAGTGCATGGCCTCCAGGAGCACTTCCAGCATTTGGACAGCACCAGTCTCCATCCCTACGAAGCCTGGCAGGAAGGCCATACAGTTCACACAGCAGGGCCTCTGTGGATTTCACTCTGTCCCAGGCTCTGCACAGCCTGGGCACTGAGATAGTAGTTCTCAGTGGGAAGGAAGGAATGAAGGATTAGGAAATGGAGGGGTGAACAAGCCAGTGACCTAGTGAGCGGAAAATGGGATAACCTGGTAAACAGGAGACAGGGCAAGCAAATGAACTGATACAGGAGTTACTGCTCAAATAGAAGGGCACAGACACTCCCCTGAAGCCACAGGGGCTGCCCAAGCACAACCCCATCACCCTCTTGAACAGCTTCTGGGGTCCCACAGACACACTGGGATTTTAGAAGCCACAGGCCTGTAACTCCCACAGATTCTGGCCAAATGCCTCTGGGTTTGCAGGCCCAGCTGGAGGCCAGGAACCTGCACAGGGACAGTCCTGTGGGCCACTGGACTAGCTAAGTCTCCCACCATGCCCCACCACCCAGCCCCCCACTCAGAACAACCCACCAGTCAGGAAAAACTAACTGAGTGCCCAGAAATGAGCCGAGCCTGCTCTCAGCACCAGGGGAACAGCATGAAGAAGTGGCGTGACCCTGCCTTCCTCACACCAACCACATCAAAAGTAAGGAATGGGGACTGGGGTAGTGAAGACAGAGGCCCAGGGAGGCTGTGAGGGTGATGTCAGGGACCACATACTGGCCTGGGTGTTAGGGAAGGCTTTCTTCTGGAAGTGATGCTTCCGCCTGGGCCATGAGTAGTAGTTATGGGGAGGAGGCCAATGGGGAGGAGGGGTGCTTGAGATGTTCAGGCAGAGGAACCAGCATGTTGGAAGACCCTGAAGCTGGAGGGAATGTGGCCGGTTCCAGGAACTGAAAGCAGGCCAGGGGGACCGGAGCCAAAGTGGGGGGTGGGGAGCAAGACTCAGCTAGAGAGTATAGAGTTGGAGGAGGGGCCAGGCTTCAGCCCAGGAACTGCAGCATTTACTGAGCACCTACTATGCACTTTCTTTTTAAAAAATCTGCATTCAAGATTTTATAAATTCACATTTCAGAATGTTTAAGTGGAAGCATTTAAATGCGCTGGGGCCACAGAAGGCTATTTTCTAATGACTTTATCAATCACAGAAATATGGGAGGGTACAGACCACCACCTACTCTATCACATAGAGTGACCAGGACACCATTCCTCAGAGCCTCACCATGTAAAAATGCTGGCATTTATGAAGCCAGCAGCTCATAAACCACACAAGAACGTAACAAGATGCCAGTGGGTGCTCTGATACATTCAACACGTCACTGAGTCTCCTGGAAGCTCCAAAGTACATATTCCATCCTCTGTTCCCAGGTACTGCAAAGCCTGCCTTCCAAAATACCAACTCAGCTGCCAGACAGCCTGATGCCTGGGGGCACGGCCCGCAGACCTGCGGCTCCAGCTCAAGGCTGGCACCATCCAGATGCTTCCCTTGGGTCCACGTCATGCAGCCGTCAGGCCTGGTCTACCTCACACATTCTCTCCAGTGTGGCTGCTACTCACTGTCCCCACTGCCCAGCCTGCCTGGCCACCATATACCCCAGCACAAGCATCACCCGGCCTCTGACAGGCAAACAAGGGCACCATGCACAGGCACACTTGCAGAAGTTGAGCTGCTGTTTCTGGGCTCCCAGGACCCAAGTGTCCTGGCCCACCCCTGCCACAGCAAGGGCACACGCATTCTTGCTTGCCCCATGTGCACAGCCAGCTTCTCTGGAGTTGCTGAGAACATACTTTAAGTCTGCTGCTGACTGGCCCTAATAGCCAGCTCCAGGGCCTGCCAGTGGTTCCCAACGCTCAGCCACCAGTGGGCCAGAGCACCAGCTGTGCGGCCCCACCCAGTCCTGCTGCCCACAGGAGTCTAGTTCGGCCCCTCAGGCCACCCTGGGACCAGGCAGTCTACAGTTCCCTCTGGCAGAGAAGGGAAGGGAGAGCTGGCCACCAGAGGAGGGACAGAAAGAGGAATCCTTCAACAGGCATTCTCTACAATGGTCCTATACAGTCTCCTTCTGCCATCTCCTGACAGAAGACAGCCCCCTACCACAAGTGAGGGCTCAGAGGCAGAAGGAACCAGGACTCCCCCACCCCCACCCCAGGGACCTGAGCTGGGAGAGGAGGTGCAGTGGAGGTAGAGGCAGGGCAGCCCAGTCTCCCCTGGGGCTGGGGACTACCACCCCCTCCTCCTGTCATTTCCACTTCCAGGCAGGTGGGGGTGCTGGGAACCCTCTGCCCGTGGTCTCTGTCCTCTGAGCATGGGGCTTTCCATCTTCAGGTCGCCTCCTCTCCACCTGCACCCAGCCCCTCTACTCCCCCACAACCGGCCTTTGCCAACCACAACCCCTCCCCCCATTTCATTTTTTCCCAAAACATTGACAGTCTCTGACAGCCCCTCTCTGCAAACAGGCAGAGTGGAGGAAGAGGGGGGAAAGGAAGAGGTTGGAAGGATAGAGTTATAGAAAGATGGAGCGATGGAGAGGGATAGGAGGCGGCAGGTTTGGCCAAAAGAGGCTAAGGGCCATCACACGTCCATGTAGCACATGTCCCCTCCCAGCAGGCCCAGCACATCTGCACCCAGCTGGTCTCGGCGGCCACCTGGTCCATCGCATACCCGCTCGGAACGCGAACCCCTTTCACCGCCGAGCGCCGCACGTGGGGGCCTCGCGTAGCCATGTGAGCGCCCCCCCAGCCCAGGTGCCCGGGTCAGCCCGGCCCCTCCTGGGCACGCCAACAGGGAGGGGGGCGCTGTGCAGCGCGGGCGGCGGGAGGTACTGCCCCCGCCTCCTCCCCAGATGCTGTGTCCGGGGAAAGAGCTCGGGAAGGGGGAGCTGGCTGGCTCCCCGGGCTACCGAGGCAGGATCAGAGGCAGCCCGGTTGAAAGGAGGGATGCCCCTGCTCTGGCAGAGACCTCACTGTCCATCCCAAGCTCCAAGGCTGGCCGGGCAGGGGAGAGGTCTGCCTGACCCCCAGGCCGCCCTGTAGATTGGGGGGCGGGCCTGAAGAGGGGGCTTCCCAGCTTTGGCAGCCCCTTGACACGAGGGAGTCCGCGGGAAGGAGCCGGAATGTGGGTCCCGCCTTGGACCGGGGTTCCGGACCCTGGCGCCGGAGCTCTCCGGGTTCGAGGGTCCAAGGAGACCTGGATGGGCGATCTCGCCCAGAGAAGGGGGCTTCCCAGCCCCACAGCCGCCCCCTCGGACTCGGGGCTCGGAAGACAACCTGCAGGGGGAGGGGGCTTTTCTGCGCCAGCGCCGCGCCCCGGGTTTAGGAAGGTCTGTCAGGCAGGAGACCCGGACTGGGGGGTCTTGCCGAGGGACCCCGCGCGCCGGCCCCACAAAGAGGGTAGGGGCCGCCGCGCGCCACCCCCGCGCCTCACCTGCGCCGGGAGCCTCGGCCGTTTCTGGCCCGCTTGGCCGCTGTGCTGCGCCGCCGCCGCTGCTCGGGTCGGATCGCAGGTCCGTCCGCCTAGGCCCCGGCTCCGGCCCCGGCCCGCGGGCACTCCATGCCTGTCCTCCGGCCGGCGCGGCGCCCCAGATGCGGCTGCGGGAGGAGGAGCCGCGCGGCCCCGGCTCCCCGAGAGCAGCGGGGAGGGGGCGGGGGGCGGGGAGATGCGCGCGGGGGAGGGGGGCGCACGGCTGAGCCCAAAACCAGGCGCGGATCCGGCCCGGGGCTGTGGGGGGAGTGGGGGGCCGCGCGGTTCCCGCGCCCCACCTCCACCACGCCCCCGCAAACAGGGGGAGGAGGAGGGTCTCCGCAGCCCGCGACGCTCGCTTGCGAGCCGGAAGAGCGCTTGGAAATCCGCGGCCGGCGGTCCAGAGAGGGCAGGCTACTGGAACAAGGTCACACAGCGCGGGCCGCGGGGCCGCGGGAACCTGGAACCCCAGACTATGGAGTGGGCCAGCAGGAACCTGTATTGACTAACGCCGCTGGGCGGAGGAGGGAAACTGAGGCTCAGAGAGGACGAGGACTAGCCCGAGTCACACCAAGCGAATCAGGAACCATCCCTCCCATTCGAAGGTGGGGCTTCTGCCTCTGGGGAATAAGTGCCCCCTCCTGGTGACCTGTTTCCTGCATAATCCTCTCCCCAGTGTCTTCTCCACTCTGGAAGAATGGGGTTATAAACAGACTCTGGAGTCCAGAGGACCTGGACTAAGCAGGAGTCAGGCCTGCCTTTCCTGGGGCTCTGTGATTACAGAAAAAAGACTCCCTCTCTCGGGGCCCCAGCTTCTCCACATGTAAAATGGGGGCCCCATGAATGTCTACCTTCACATCAGGTAAGAAACCAAAGAGATAATAGATGTAAGCTCTTTGCTAGTGCCTGGCATTCAGTAGGTGTCAAATGGATGTGCCTACCTTCCCTGGCTCCCACACACAGCCATCTCTGGAGAATGCCAGGTGAATGCAGAGTCAGAACAGTGTTCAAGGGGCTCCTTACAGCCCCTCTTCCAGTCTCATCTACCACCCACCCACCCTGCTCACATCCCCATCCCAGAAAGGAATGTTCCAGTGCTTAGCCTCTGCTTTCTCCCCCAGCCCATCACGCCCTCCCACAGTCTGTACCTGACAAACTCCTACTCACCCATCAAGGCCCAGAGCAGTCAGTTTCCTACCCCCCACCTTCTCACACTCCCTACTAGTCCAACAGTAGCCCCTTCTCCAGAACATATACCCCTCTCCCCATTGGCTGGTCTAGGTTTGTCTGTGTCTTCATGGGCTCTGATAACTGTGGTGAGAGGATGTCACTCAGAGGAGAAGACATCATGAGGTCCAAGAGAGCTTTCTAGAAGAGACAGGGCTTCAGCAAAGCCTGGATGGAGAAGCGAGTTTAGAGCTCTGAGGGAGGAAGGAGAGCAGGAGGCAGGCAGGGAAGGGAGTGGGCTGCTTAGAGAAGCGGGAAGACCTTATCACTGAGCTGGGGGCTTGCAAGAGCCAGGGGCTGGAGAGTGACCTGGAAATGTGTGGTCAGGCTGAAGATGAACAGGCTTTGTCTTCACAAAAATACCTCTCAGAGGGGCCCAGGAACTTGTACAAGGATGTTCTTAGAAGCATCATTTGTAATAGTGAACAGCTGGACACAGCCTAAATATCTATCATCCTGAAACTGGATAAATAGTGATGAATAGTGATGAATTCCATAATGGGTAACTGTCTTCTGTCTACAATCCTCAAAATAGATTAATGCAAGCCACATACATTCATGAGATAAGTGGCAAAAACACACTGTTGATTTCAGTTTGTAAAAAGTCAGAGTTGTACACTTATGATTTGTGTACTCTTTGTATGAGTTTTATACTTCAATTGAGTTTTTTAAAAATAAAAGTATATATTATTGGATGAAAAAAGCAAGCTTCAGACAGAAAACACAGTTTGATGCCAGATATATAAAGTTTGAAAACATGCAACACAATACCATATATTATTTACGGACGCATACATACATAATACAAGTATAAAAACACACATGGGAGTGATAAACAGCAGATCCAGGACAGGAGTGACTCTGAGAGCGAGAGGGAAGGGAATGTACTAGGGGCTTTAAATATACTTGAAGTAGTTTATTTCTTAAGCTGGATGGTGGGTACATGGATGTTTGCTATGCTGTTCTCTAAACTTTTTTGTGGACAAAAATATTCATATTGTATTACATTTTTGGTTTTCTTCCAGAAAGTCAGATGGTACCTGGGAAAGAAATGGGGAGCCATTGCTGGTTCTTGAGTAGGGGTGTGACATGGTCAGTGAACTAACTGGAAGATGCAAGACTAGAGAAAGGAAGGTGGTTGGGGAGGCTGGTACAACAGTTCCTGGGAGAGGTGTGAAGGACTGAGTGGGAACAGGGATAGGGATGGAGATACAAAGAGAAATGGAGAGACCAAGAGAGATGGGAGAGTAAGGCGGAAGGAGGGGAAGGATGAACAAGATTTGGGAATGAGTAATGGGCATGCATAGGCAAGGGTCACAAATCTCAGTGCCCACAGGGCCAGGACGAGTCAGGTCAGCAGGATGAGAACCTGGAGGTGGGACTGTGACGCATGGTGTAGCAGGTGCAGCCCCTTCTCAGGATCAGCTGATTGTTGCCAGGTGGGAAAGGAGCCCCAGTGAGGCCACATCTTCTCAATGTACTAAGAGAAATTGACAGCTTAAGTTTTTTGAAAATGCAAAATTTCCTGAAAATTGTGGGAAAAAAAGTTCTAACTCTATACAGACAGACCAAGCCTCTTCAGTGAGGAAGAGGCTCCAAGGAGTAGAATAAAGAGACAGTGACACCAAGTTTTCCTGCCTAGGAGTCTGAAGAGGCTCATGACCTGAGCAGCAGTCAGGGAGGGCTTCCTGGAAGAACTGGCAGTGAAGCGGGAAGTTGTTTCTGGCTGAAAGAACAGCATATGTAAAGGCAGTGTTGAGTTGAGTGAGCCCAGAAGAAAAACAAGCAAAAAACAGGAAGAGGCATTTCACAGAAGGGGAAACATATGGCCAGTAAACACACAAGGAGGTGCCTGACCTTGTTAGTCATCAGGGAAATGTAAATCAGGACTGTGATGAGATGGCTCTGCACACCCATTCAACTGGCAAAAATGAGAAAGTGGGACAGTACCAGGAGCTGGTGGAGCTCTAGATCAATGGCAGCTTGAACATGGGGCTGCTGGGAGGTGAGGTGCCCCGCTGTGACCCAGCAATTCCACTCCTGGATATGTTTGCCCAAGAGATACCCAAGCACAGGTACACTTGGCCAGAGCTTCTCAATCTTAATGTGCCAGGGGTATTGTTAAAATGCAGATTCTGATTTAGGAGGTCCAGGGCACAGCCTGAGATTCTGCATTCTAACAAGTTTCCAAGTGATGCCAAGCTGCTGATCCCTGGACCACATTTTGCAGAGCGTTAAGAGACACGCACATGAGTATCCACAGTATCCTGAAAACAACCCAATTATCAATTGATGAGAGAATAAATAAATAAGTAAAAAGTGTTACAGTCACACACAGCCTTCAAAACTAATGAATCACAATTACAACATAAACACGTTCTTGTCAACATAGCATTGAGTTAAAAAAAAAAAAAAAAGACTATATACAGTATAGTACCTTTTTTTTTTTTTTTTAAAGATGGGGGTCTCACTATGCTGTTCATGCTGGTCTCGACCTCCTGGCCTCAAGCAATCCTCCTGCCTTAGCCTCCCAAAGTGCTGAGACTACAGGCAAAGAGCTGTAATATATATACATATATATATATAGAGAGAGAGTATATATACATACATACATACACACGCATACACAGTATAGTATCTTTTAACATTAAATTAAATTAAAAACAACATTTAAGGCCAGCTGGTAGTTCATGCCTGTAATCCCAGCACTCTGGGAGGCCAAAGCAGGTGGATTACTTGAGTTCAGGAGTTCCAGATCAGCCTGAGCAAGAGTGAGACCCTACCTCTACTAAAAACAGAAAAACCGAGGCAAAAGGATTGCTAGAGCCCAAGAGTTTGAGGTTGCTGTGAGCTATGATGTCACAGAACTCTACCAACGGTGACAAAGTGAGACTCTGTGTCAAAAAAAAAAAAAAAAGTTCCAAGCAACATTATCCATAGAGTCAGAAACTAGAAATACTCCAAATGCCTATCAACAAGAGAATGGATGGTATGAAATACTCAGCATCAACTCAGCACCCGTAGCTCAGTGAGTAGAGCGCCAGCCACATACACCGAAGTGGGTTGGAACCTGGCCTGGGCCTGCTAAACAACAACAACTGCAACAAAAAAATAGCCCAGCATTGTGGCAGGTGCCTGTAATCCCAGCTATTTGGGAGGCTGAGGCAAGAGAATCACTTAAGCCCAAGAGTTTGAGGTTGCTGTAAGTAGTGACGCCACAGCACTCTATAGAGGGTGACATAGTGAGACCCTGTCTCAAAGAAAGAAAGAAAGAAAGAAAGAAAGAGAGAGAGAGAGAGAGAGAGAGAGAGAGAAAGAAAAGAAAAGAAAAGAAAAGAAAAGAAAAGAAAAGAAAAGAAAAGAAAAGAAAAGAAAAGAAAAAAGAAAAGAAAAGAAAAGAAAAGAAAAGAAAAGAAAAGAAAAAAGAAAAAGAAATACTCAATCTCATCCCAGGGCCCTGGCTCCCCCTTCCCAGTCCATCCTCCACACTAGCCCCAGAGAAATCTTTCTTTAGCACAGATGTGACTGGGTCCCTCTCCTGCTCAGGACTCTGCGTGGGCTCCCTACCACCTGCGGACACCGTTTGAACTCCTTGGCCTGGTCTGTAAAGCCCTTCACCATGTGGCTTTTGCACCCTCTCCTAACTCAATTCTAGTTGAAGGCCATGACTCAGGCACAGGCTCTGCAGTTTCTTCGAAGACAGCACGCTGAGTCCCACCCCAGCCTCTACCTGGGGTTCCCCCTGCCATGGTATGCGCACTTTTAAAAGCTCAACTCAAATGTCACCTACTCTGGAGAAATCTTTCCTGACTTCTGTGTCCCATGCCCCATTCCCAGTTTTTCACCTCCAAAATACCTTACGATGACAAAGACACACCATGTCCCAAACACCTTATACTGAACGATGTTGGTGCTCACCTTGGATTCAGGCTGTGGTGGACAGCTGTTGAACACCAGGCAGCCTCAAGCACCCACCAGGTCTCTCCACTTTTCTGTCTGATGGTGTCTTGGAAGTTGCCAGAGCTTGCCCACGTGAAACACATGACAGCTTAGAAATGCAGGGCAGTAATACCCCTGAGAGAGTCTTCAATCCACAGTGCATAGGAGTTGCTGGGTAAATGCCACAGGTTCCTGGCCTCCAGGGGGGCAGTCGAGGCATGTTCTCCACTGTTCTCAGAAGACCCCCTGCAAGATGGAGCTCCAGGGGCCCACAGCAGTTGCCCACTTGCTAATGCACACTCTTTGCTCTCCCTCCTGTTTCCCAGATCACTTCCCGAATAAACCACTCAGGTGTCTGTCTCAGGGCTTGCTTTTTGGGGAACCAGACTTAGACACACTTCTTTGCTTCCATCTTACCTAAAAGACTGGAAGTAGCTCCTGAAGGTTCAGGACCACTTAAATTCATCTCAAATTGTAGCATCCGACAGTCTGGGATCACACTCTGACCATGTCCCTTGCATCTGTGTGACCTTGGCTGGGTCACTTCCTTGCGTCCATGGGCTCATCAGGAACCAGGAGGAGACACCCAAACTGTTAGTGAAGTTTATCCGAGGGCAGGGGGCTGTGCAGGATTTGCCCTCTTCCTTCTCTCCCATATTTTCCAAATTTTCTATGTTTTCCAAATTTGTTCCAAAACAAATTTCTAAATGTTCATGTATTCCCTTGCTCTGTTTTGCTTTGTTTTTCACAGTGCGGAGGGAGTGTGGGCTCTGCAGTGAACAGGCCTGGATTCAGATCTTGGCTCTGCCACGCAGTTGTGACTGGGCCAGTTATCCAATTTCACTGAGCCTCAGTTTCCACATTGAGAAAATGGACAAAGCACAGACACCTCCTTTGTGAGGTGGCTGTGACTCTACAATGAAAGCACTCTGTAAACCACAGAGTGAATTGCAAGGCTGAGTTTCATCTCCCTTGGGGCTGGCATCAGGCCTGGCATGGAGGAGGTGCCTGGAAGATGTTTGGGGAACAGAATGATTGAAGCTAAATCCCACGCTGTCCTGTATCTCATTCATTCATTCACCCACTCTGTCTTCACCCACCAAACCCCAACATCTCCCCCACCCCCCGTGGCCCCTGGAGGTGCAGAGTTGCATGAAGAACATCTCTGGCTTGGGAGCTTGCTGTCTGTGGAGGAGACCGAAGAGAATCCACCACTCCTGGAGAGCCCCCCCAGGGCTTAGGCTGAGGAGCAAGGTGAGGACAGAGAGAACATACCAGCATGAGGGTGTGAGCATGGACCTGGACCTCCACTGCTGGGAGCTCGTTGAGACCAAAGCCTCTAAAGACCAAAGATGAAGCCAGAAAAGGTTAGCAGGGCTGAGTCATGATGACTTTGAGGTCCTCCCAAGGGCTCAGGACTTTCTACTGAAGGTGAAAATGAGGGCAAGACTGAGAAATAATCTTTGACTTTCTTTGTGAACTTGAGCACCTCAGTCTGTCTCTCAGCCTTAATTTTCTCATCTGTAAAGTGGAGGCAAAAATCCCACGAGGATGTTCTGAGGGGGATGTGAAATGAGGTGTGCTTGGTACCTGGCAAAGAGAGGGAAGGTGCTTAATGGATAGGAGTTGAGTGAATGAATGAATGAATTTCGCTTGGGTCACCTATGGAGGCAAACACACAGCCAGGTCGAGTGCTCTGTGGTGCCAGAAGCATTTTTACTCTGCCTGTCAATATGGATTTGCCCCCAGACCTTGCTATGGTACTTTCTGATGGAGAGGCATCTGGGTCCCACTGTCTCCTTGAAGGGCCAGAGCAGCCTGCCTCTGCCTCCCAGATGCCCAAGCCACCATCTGCTCCCACCAGAGTCCTCAGTTCTTTTCTTAAAATAATTCCTCTGGTTTCCTTGGTGACATATTTCACATGGAAGAAAGGAAAGGCAGAAAGGAGGAAGGGACGGGAGGAGGACAGGCTGCTTCCCATTTCTGAGCACCTACTGTGTGTCAGCACACCTATCTGAGCTAGGGATTGTTCCCCACCTTTTCAGATGAGGAACAAGGCTTGCAGACCTGCAATCACTTGTCCTGGGTCTCTCAGCAAGGAAGAGCAGAAATAAGATTCGAACCCAGGTCTGTAGGACTCAAAAGCCAAAGACTGTTGGCAAGATGGAGAGGTGTGTTTAGGACTGGGAGGGAGAGTCCTGCCCCTACCCCAGGTCCAAATGTCTTGGTGCAGGCATTGCCTGTCCCCATAAAAGCCCTCTCCCTCCCTTGATCCAATCCAGAAAACACTTCTGGGCACCTATTATATGCCAGGCCGTGGGCCAGGGGTAGAGGAGAGTCTGTATAGGAATAAGACAAAGTCTTTTCCCTTGAAATGCTCAGAGTAGTGTCAGAGGAGTGGGAAGGTGGGAAGGACAGAGGAAAAAGTAGTTCCTGGTCCAGTATTTTGTGTGTAGCCCAAAGGTTCCAGGGGGCCACTTCAGCCTCCTCTCAGTACCTCAGCGGTGAGGACTTAAGAGCCCCATGTTTCAGAGAGGAAACCAAGGCCCAAAGAAGCAAATTCATTTTTCCGAGGATACACAGGGAGCATGTGGTGGCACCAGGATGAAGTCCCTGGTCGTGCCCAAGTGGGCAGAAGACAATTTATTGGAATCACACTGAGAACTGGAGGAAGTCAAGGCTGGGACCCTGGGACCCTTGGGTGGAGAAGGAGACACAAACATATGTGGTAGATGGGTTTCAGCCCCTTTCTGGGCCCATCTCTCTCAAGCCAGCTCTGAGACTGACTTCCCTTGGGTATCTGGCACCAACCACCCAAGCAGAGGGAGCATCTAGTGACTCCCACTCAACACGTCACATAGTCAGACCTCACCCAGTGGACATCTGGTCAACCATCAAAAACTTGCATCCTCTGGTGACCTCTGACCCTAAGCAGCCCATCTGACAGATCCCACAAATTTAAATTTTGGGTTTAGAGGCAACTCTTGCATCTGATGGTTAAGCCTAGGAGAGGAGAGGCTATTTCCAAAGATTTCTGGCAGAAGTGGGATCTTGTCATATCCTTGTGTGTGTGTGTGCGCTGAGTGTGCATATGAGGTCTGACAATTAAGTTCTTGAACTTGTCCTAGAAAAAGTGCTACATAACTCACTGCTGAATATCACTATGATCACTTTCAAAGCACTCCCCTCGGAAAGCTATGCTTTAATGCTAGTGCCTAGTCCACCCTTCAAAGCAATTTTAGAACTCTTTTTCTGGAATGACCATCAGAGCTGTAATTGTACTACACACAAAAATATGAAACCACAGTAATGAACTCCACTCAGCAAGACACCACCACACATCATCACGAACACTGCTGTGAGTCGCTGATATACCAAGGTTATGAAACCTTACCAAGTTGTTTGTACAGTGCTGCCAAGTAAAGCACATGGTGGCAAGTTCATGAACTTAATTGTCAAACTGTCATATGCCAACAGCTCTGATGGTCATTCCAGAACAGAGACAAAGCAGGAACATGAGACTGAAGAGACAGTCCCACACTGAATTTGCAGGATGTCATTCAGACAGCTATGTCTCAGGTAATGTGTCTCAGGTTCTTTGTCTCATAGGACAGAGAACCAAATGAGTCAAAGATCACCCTACATAAGTATGGGCTCAGGAATGGCCACAACACTGAAGAAAAGGTGAATTTTTTTTTTTAATCCTGCCCCACAAAGGTAGAAAGCAAAGAAAATAATGTGTCTCAGGTTTGGGTCTGGGTGAGATTAAAGAGAATTCCCCTGAGAACTTGTGAATATTGACTGGTCCTCACATGAGTTCAAGGCCTGAATTTTGAGTATTGCTGCAGTATCAAAAAATTCAAGCTGAGAATTTCAATTTTAAATAGACATGAAAATTAACAAAGGCAGAAGTTGATTCTTTGATAAAGAACAAGAAAAGAGGGAGAGAGAACACAAGTCATAAACAAAATTAGGGATAAAGATGCTATAGACATTTAAAAGCTAATAAGAAAATATTATACAAATTTTGGTTCTAAAACTTGGGTAATTAATTGAAATGGACAAATTTCTTGAAAAAATTACCAAAATGATACAAGACGAAATAAAAATTGTGAATACCCTGTATCTGTTAAATAATTCAATCTGTAATTTAAAGACTTCTCACAGAAAGAGAATATCTCTTAGCCCAGATAGTATCTCTGGTGAATTATTACACACATTTAGAGAATAAAAACATTAGTCCTATACATTCTTCTAGAGCAGTGATTTTCAACCAGTGTGCCATAGCGCACTTGTGTGTTGTGAGAGGATCTTAGGTGTCCTGCGAAAAATTTTAAATATCATGAATTAAATTATGTTCAAAAGAAGTTCAAAGCACAATAAGTATATATCTTTTTAACTCTTTTTTTTTGATCAACATAATTTAAGTGTGTCATGGAAATTTAGCTATAGGTTCAAAAAATGTTTTAAAATGTGGTTCTAAAGAGTAGAAAAGAAGGGACTATTTCCTGACTCAGTTTATGAATTCAGTCTAAGCTTGCTGCTGAGATCTGAGAAGGACATTACTAAAAAGAAAAATTATAAGTCAATATCATCATAAGTATAGATAAATTTAGGAGAAAATACCAAACAAATATTAACATAATAAATCTCATAATATAAAAAAGCATGACCGAATGTGATTTATTCCATGAATGCAAAGTTGGTTTGACACTCAAAAAAAAAATTAATAACTAAAACTCAGTGCTGCTTGAAAGACTATTGTCTTGAAAGACTATTCTGAAAAGTTATCATTTCAAAAAATATAGAAAATGTATTTGGTTTTCACATTTTGGCAATTGTAAGGGGGTGGGAGATGGATGGGGAGAGCAGAGAGAGATGTGGGGAGGTCATGGAGGTTGGAACAACTTTGGGGGCAGAACGCTATTATGGGAGGGTCTTTATCTGACACAAACAATCAATGTAACCTGGTTCTTTGTACCCTCAATGAATCCCCAACAACAACAACAAAAAAGAACCGGTTGGTGCCTGTGGCTCAGTGGGAGGGCACCGGCCCCATATACCGAGGGTGGCGGGTTCAAACTCAGCCCCAGCCAAACTGCAACAAAAAAATAGCCGGGTGTTGTGGCAGGCACCTGTAGTCCCAGCTACTCGGGAGGCTGAGGCAAGGGAATCGCCTAAGCCCAGGAGTTGGAGGTTGTTGTGAGCTGTGTGATGACATGGCACTCTACCGAGGGCGACAAAGTGAGACTGTGTCTCTGAAAAAAAAAGAACCTACCTTAAAGATACACCTCTAGGCTCAGCACCTGTAAAAGCTCAAGCAGCTAAGGCGCCAGCCACATACACCTGAGCTTGCAGGTTCAAATCCAGCCCAGGCCCGCCAAACAACTATAATGGCTGCAACCAAAAAAATAGCCGGTCATTGTGAGGGCGCCTGGAGTCCCAGCTACTTGGGAGGTGGAGGCAGGAGAATCATTGAGCCCAGGAGTTTGAGGTTGCTGTGAGCTGTGATGCCACGGCACTCTATCCAGGGCTCTGTCTCAAAAAAAAAAAATACAATTGGGAGAAAATATTTAGAACAAAGGGCTAGTATCTAGGATAAATAAGGGATTCTCAAAACTCAACAATAAAAAAACCAAACCAGTCCAATTAGAAAATGGGCAAAAAACATCATAGACATTTCCTCAGAGAAGACATAAATATGGCAAATAAGCACATGAAAATACATTCATTATAATTAGCCATTAGGGAAATGCAAAATAGAAGCACAATGATATATCACTATATACCTATCAGAATGGCTAACTTAAAAAATAGTGACAATACCAGATTCTGGCAAGATGAAGTGAAACTTGGTCACTCATACATTGTTGGTGAGAATGTAAAATGGTACAACCCCTCTAGAAATCACTTTGACAAGTTTGTTTGTTTTTTTTCATTAAACATGGGGGTGGCACCTGTGTCTCAAAGGACTAGGGCACTGCCCCGTATAACAGGGGTGGTGGGTTCAAGCCTGGCCCTGGCCATAAACTGCAAAAATTTAAACATGACCCCTGAGAACTAATAAGTGATTATAGCATGGTTGCAGGATACAAGGTTAATATACAAAAGTCTGTCACTTTTCTTTATGTCAGCAGTGAAAAAATTAAAATTGAAATTAAAAACACAATACCATTTACATGAATTAGGTATATATCTAACAAAATATGTACAAGATCTATATGAGAAAAGACATAAAATTCTGATTAAAGAAATCAAAGAAGAACTAAATAAATGGAGTGATAGTCCATGTTCATGGATAGAAGACTTAATCTTGTTAAGATGATCATCTTTCTAACTAACTTAATGTAGAGATTCAACACAATCTCAATCAAAATCCCCAAGAATTTACTCTGAAGATATCAACAAATTGATTCTAAAAGTTATAGAGATAGGTGGGTGGAGAATAGCCAAGTCAATACTGAAAGAGAAGAATAAATTCAGAAGACTAACACTACCCAACTTCAAGACTTACTATAAAGCTATGATAATCAAGATAGTGCAGTACTGGTGAATGGACAAATAGACCAATGGAACAGAACAGAGAGCCCAGAAATAGACCCATAAAAATATAGTCAACTTTTCTTTGACAAAGTAGCCAAGGCAATATAAAGGAGCAAATATAGTCCTTTCAATAAATGATGCTGGAACAACTGGATATCTGCATACAAAAATAAACAAATCTAGACACAGACCTTCCACCCTTTAAAAAAATTAACTCAAAAGGTTGAAAGACTTAAATGTAAAACACAAAACTAGAAGCTAACATAAGATAAAGCCTATATGGCCTTGGGAATGATGATGACTTTTTAGATACAACACGGAAGGCAAGGTACACAAAAGAAATAATTGATAAGCTGGACTTCATTAAAATTTAAAACTCCTGCTCTTCCGAAGACAATGTCAAGAGAATGAAGACAAGTCACAGACTGAGACGAATAGAGTCATGCTTTGCTTAACAATGGAGATATGATCTGCAATGAATGTCATTAGATGATTTCACTTTTGCAAGAACCTGTTAGAGAGTATTCACACAAACATAGGGCATAGCCTACTACATGCCTAGGTTATATGGTATACTATAGCCTATTGTTGTCAAACTACAAACCTGTGCAGCATGTTACCGTACTGAGTACTGCAAGCAATTGTAATACAATGGTGAGTGTTTGTGTATCTAAACATAGAAAAGGTACAGTAAACATAGGGTATAAAAAATAAAAATGGCTGGATGTGGTTGGTTGCTCACACCTGTAATCACAACACTTTGGGAGGCTAAGGCAGGAGGATTGCTTGAGGCCAAGAATTTGAGGTCAGCCTGGGCAACACAGTGAGAACCCATCTCTGTAAAAAATAAATCAGTGGGGTATTGTGACACACATCTGTAGGTCTAGCTATTCAGGGGGCTGAGGCAGGAGAATTGCTTGAGCCCAGGAATTTGAGTTACAGTGAACTAGGATTGGTCACTGCACTCCAGCCTGGGTGACAGAGTAAGATCCTGCTTTAAAAAAAAAAAAAAGATAAAAGGCTCGGTGCCTGTAGCTCAGCGGCTAGGGCACCAGCCACATGCACCAGGACAGGTGGGTTCAAACCCAGACTAGGCCTGCCAAAAAACAATGACAACAACAACAACAACAAAAAAAAATAGCCAGGCATTGTGGCAGGTACCTGTAGTCCCACCCACTTAGGAGGCTGAGGCAAGAGAATCGCTTAAACCCAAGAATTTGAGGCTGCTGTGAGCTGTGATGCTACAGCACTCTACCAAGGGCAACATAATGAGACTCTGTCTCAAAAATAAATAAATAAAATTTAAAAAGATTAAAATGGTATAGCTATATGGAGTGCTTACCAGGAATGGGGCTTGCAGGACTGGGGAGTTGCCCTGGGGGAGTCAGTGAGTAGTGAGTGGCTGTGAAGGCCTGGGACACGACTGTATGCTATAGTAGACTCTATAAACACTGTAGACTTAAGCTACCATAAATTTATTAAAATTTTTGTTTCCTTTCCTCAATTATAAATTAATCTTAGCTTACTATAACTTTCTTTTACTTTACAAACTTAAATTTTTTTTAACTTTTTGACTCTTGCAATAAATAACACCTAGCTTTAAATATAGACACATTGTCTGGCTGTACAAAAATATGCATGATGTATGAGGTGGCTGCTGGTATTTTTTTTTTTTTTTTTTTTTTTTGAGAGAGAGAGGACCTCAGACTGTCATGCAGGCTGGAGTGCACTGGCAAGATCACAGCTTACTGTAACCTCAAACTCCCTCCTGGGCTCAAGTGACCCTCTCACCTCAGCCTCTTGAGTACCTAGGACTGCAGGCATGAGCCACCACTCTCAGCTTTTTTTCTTTTTTTAAATAGAGATGTCTCCCTATGTTACCCAGGCTGGTCTCGAACTCCTGACCTCAAGCTAGCCTCCCCCACCCCTGGCCTCCCAAAGCACTAGGACTATAAGCATGAGTCACTGTTCCCCACTAGCAAGCTTTTTTTTTTAAATAGTAGAAGGAATATATTCTAAAGTAACAATAGAAAACATACTTTAGTAAATACATAGAACAGTAACAGTTATTTATTACTATATTATCAAGGAATATGAACTGTATATCATTATATATGCTTGACTTTTACACTCTTGGCAGCATAGTAGGTTTTTTATACCAACCTCACCACAAACACATGAATAATGCCTTGTGCTATAACATTAAGACAGCTATGTGATGTCACTAGGCGATAGGACTTTTTCAGCTCCCTTACCATCTCATGGGACCACACAGCCCAGAAGGGACAAGTGGGAGGAAGGCTTGAGCCCAGGAGTTCAAGATCAGCCTGAGCAACACAGTAAGATTTCGTCAGTAAAAAGAATGTTTTAATTTGGCAGGCATGGTGGCATGCACCAGTAGTCAAAGCTACTCAGAAAGCTGAGGTGGGAGGATCACTTGAGCCCAGGAGATCGAGGTTACAGTGAGTTATGATCATGCCATTGCACCCTCGCCCAGGCAATAGAACAAGACTGTCCCTTAAGAAAAGAGAAGAAAGAAAGGAAACATTAATGATAAGAGAAAAGAATGATCAATTAGACTTCATTTAAAATTGAATTCTTCTTTCAGGAAAGGTAAAAGACAAACCTCAAACTGGGAGGAGGTATGTTCTCAGTACACAGATCCAGCTAATGGCTCCTAGCCAGAACAGAGAGCTCCCAGGCATCTATGAGAACAAGACAGACAACCTAATTTAACAATATACATCAGAATTTAATGACGAGAATCTGACAGGAGTGGCTACTAGCCTCGCTCACACTTCAAAAGCTCAGCTACCCTGACCCTGACCTTGCCCCTGGCAAATGGCCTCCCCTTGGCCTGGACAGCACAGGACATGGGCCATGAGCTTGGTCACGGATTCCACTACCCCTCAGAGGCAGGAGCTGGATCTAAGAGGGGTGCTCCAGATAAGCATCACAGGAAGAAAATGACTCAAAAACCAGGTCTGAGATATCTCACAGTGGTGAATTTCAAACTTGTGTCAGGGTTGGGGAGGTGGACGCAGGATTTGCTGAGGGAGGGATTGGATTGGCCTTGGACCTGAGCATTGCAGACCAAGATGCAGCCTGAATCAACCTCTGTGGGCAGAGGCAAGCGAAGTGAACAGCTGGGGAGACCCCCTGGGCACTAAATAATTTAGTGATATGTTCTCTGTTGCCACTACAAGCTGTCCCCCCTCCAGCTGACTGACTGGAGATACTCCATGTTGAAGCCCCCAGCAGTCCCCTCAGCAATGGGCCTCAGGAATTCCATTTTCTTATTTTTTAATTTATTTTTATTTTTATTTATTTATTTATTTATTTATTTGTTTGTTTTGAGGCAGAGTTTTATTATGTCACCCTTGGTAGAGTGCTGTGGCATCACAGCTCACAGCAACCTCAAACTTTTGGGCTAAAGTGATTCTCTTGCCTCAGCCTCCCGAGTAGCTGGGACTAGAGGTGCCTGCCGCGACGCCTGGCTATTTTTGTTGCAGTTGTCATTGTTGTTTAGAAGGCCCAGGCTGGGCTGGAACCTACCAGCCTTGGGGTATATGTGGCTGGCGCCCTACTCACTGAGCTATGTGTGCCACCCATTTTTTTAAAGCTCAGTTTTCACAATCAATGAGGAAATGAAGTCACAAAAGAATTTAATGTGACCTGACCAAAATCAAAGACCCAAGATTTGAATCTAGGCAGCCAGATTCCAGAACCTTCTGAGGGAAGAACCAAGTCACCTCTGGGTTTACTATCTGCAGAAGCCATGTTTTTATGTTTTTTTTTTTTTGTTTGTTTGTTTTTTACTTTTTTTTTATTAATATTAAATCATAGCTGTGTACATTAATGCGATCATGGGGCACCATACATTGGTTTTATAAACAGTTCGACACATTTTCATTAGACTGGTTAACAGAAGCCATGTTTTGTTTTGTTTTTTTTTTCTTCTGAAAATAATTTAATTAATGATCTTTAAAATTTTTCGCGGCAAATCTAAGATCCTCTCCTGGCACACTGGTCATGTGTGGCAGGCACACCAGGCCATTAGGCTAAGGCTGAGCTTCATCTCACAGTTAGCTCTACGAGGAAAGCTACGAAGGAGGCCTTTTCCAGGATAAGGGCAGGAGCGTTTCA
>CAUYPK010115376.1:0-10192 GCA_963574355.1 Loris lydekkerianus | reverse complement strand
GCCAATTTACCCAGCACTATTTGTTAAATAGGAAATCATTTCCCCACTAAAGGTTTTTAATTGGCTTGTCAAAGATCAAATAATGGTAAGGAGCTGGATTCATCTCTTGCTTCTCTATTCTGTTCCATACATCTACCTCTCAGTTTTTGTGCCAGTACCATGCTGTTTTGATCACTATTGATTTATAGTATATTCTGAGGTCTGGTAGCATGATTCCTCCTGATTTGTTTTTATTTCTGAGTAATGCTTTGGCTATTTGAATTTTTTTTATTTTTTCAAGATCTTTAAAGTATGACAGTGGAGCTTTAATATGGATTGCATTAAAATTGTATATTACTTTGGGCAATATGGACATTTTAACAAAGTTGATTCTTCCCAGCCATGAGCATGGTATGTTTTTCCATTTGTTAACATTTTCAGCTATTTCTTTTCTTAGAGTTTCATAGTTCTCTTTATAGAGATCATTCACATCTTTTGTTAGATAAACTCCCAAATATTTCATCTTCTTTGGCAGTAACGTGAATGAAATAGAGTCCTTAACTGTTTTTCCAGCTTGACTATTGTTGGTATATATAAAGGCTACTGGTTTATGAATTTTGATTTTGTAACCTGAGACCCTGCTGTATTCCTTGATCACTTCTAAAAGTTTTGTACAAGAATCCCTGTTGTTTTCCAGATATAAATCATATCATCTATGAAGAACAAAGTTTGACCTATTCTGACCCTATATGGACACCCATGATCACCTTTTCTTCCACAATTGCGATGGCTAAAACAGATATACCTTTTGCTGTAGATGGCCTCTATCAGTTTAAGAAATGCCCCTTCTATACCAATTTTCTTAAATGTTCTGATGATGAAGGATGCTGGATATTATCAAAAACTTTTTCTGCATCAATTTAGAGAATCATTTGGTACTTATTTTTTAGTTTGTTTATGTGCTGAATTACATTTATAGATTTACATATACTGAACCAGCCTTGAGACCCTGGGATAAAATGACTTGGTGATGATTCATAATTTGTTTGCTGGATTCTGTTTCTTAGGATCTTTTTGAATATTTTTGCATCTATATTCATTAGGGATATTGGTCTATAATTTTCTTTTTATTTTGGGTCTTTTCCTGGTTTGATGATCAGGGTGATGTTTGCTTCATAGAACGTGTTGGGTAGTCTTCCTTCTTTTTCTATATTTTGGAACAGGTTAAGTAATATGGGTACTAGTTTCTCTTTAAAGGTTTGGTAGAATTCTGATGTGAAGCCATCTGGTCCCGGGCTTTGCTTTTTAGGGAGATTTTGTATGATTGATGCTATTTCAGAACTTGATATAGGACTGTTCAACATTTCTACTTGATTCTGGCTAAGTCTTGGAAGGTGACATGCTTCCAAGTATTGGTCAATTTCCTTCAGATTTTCATATTTATAAGAATAAAGTTTCTTGTAATATTAAGCATTTTTTAAATTTCTGAGGACTCTCTTGTTATTTTGTCTTTGTCATTTCTGTTTGATGAAATTAGAGATTTTACTTTTTGTTTTTTTCCTGGTTAGTTTACACAAAGGTATATCTGTTTTATTGACCCTTTCAAAAAACCAACTTTTTGATTTATTGATCTGTTGTATAATTCTTTTGTTTTCAACTTCATTTAATTCTGCTCTAATTTTGGTTATTTCTTTTCTTCTACTGGGTTTGGGATTGGAATGTTCTTCCTTTTCCAGTTGCTTGAGATGTTCCATTATGTTGTTAATTTCCTCTCTGTGTTCTCTTGAGGAAGGCTTTGTATCCAGTCAGCCAACCTGTGCCTCTTTAGAGGATAGTTTTAGCCGTTCACATTAATGGAGAATATAGGTAATTCTGGTAAAATTTTGGGAATCAAGTTTTTCAAAAATCCAGTACACATTTTGATCCTTTCACCACTTTGGAAGTTGGAGTTTGATCAAAAGTTTCTGAGTGAGTTTACTTTTGTGGTAGAGGATTGGACTGGTCATTATGGAGGATAGGTCTGAGAATGTCCTAAAGAACTGGTTTGGTTATGGCAAATTTCTTCAACATGTGAATGCCATTAAAGTATTTAATTTCTTCATCATAAATGAAACTCAGTGTAGCTGGATACAGAATCCAGGGTTGAAAGTTATTTTGTTTTAGGAGATTAAAAGTCGATGACCACCCTCTTCTGGCTTGAAAAGTTTCAGTAGGGAGATCTGCAGTCATTCTAATATTCTTTCTTTTATACATAATGGTTTTCTTAAGTCTGGCTGCTTTCAGAATTTTCTCCTTCATATTAGCTTTAGTGAAGTTAATTATGATGTGCCTGGGAGATGTCTTATTTGGGTTGAGTCATGCTGGGATTCTGAAACTCTCTGCTATCTGAATTTCAGAATCTCTTGGCATGTCTGGAAAATTCTCTTTCATAAATACATGGAGAAGGGCCTCTGTGCCTTTGGAAGCCACTTCATTTCTGTCGGGGGATTCTGATGAGGCAGATATTATCCTTCTTCGAATTATCCTGTAGCTCTCTGAGAGAATGATCCATTTTTGCTCTCCCTTTCTCATCCTCTTTGAGAGTTTGACAGTGTTCAAAAGCTTTGTCTTCAATATCAGAAACCCTTTGTTCTGCTTGCTCCATTCTGTTACTGAGGGATTCTACTGTATTTTTCAGATCTTTGAGGATTGCAAATTCTTGCTTCAATGTGCCAAAATCTTTGGTTGGTTTTATCTTTAAATTAGTTGAATTCTTGAGACAACATTTGAATTTCTCCTGGAATTTCTAATTCCAACTTTTGAATTGCTCCTCACATTTATAATTCCAAATTTTCCTCCATTTTATTAATCTTGTTTGCAATCCAAGTTCTGAATTCAATTTCTGACATCTCAGCCACCTGTTTATGAATGTGATCTTCAGTTACATCTGCCATAGCTTTCCTTCGGGGGGGGGGAGTTGATCCACTCTGGTTATTCATGTTACTAGTTTTTCCACTGATTCCAACCCATGATTATTTTATACTATTTGACTTTTCCCCTGGAGCTTTGCTGAGGAGCTGTACAGTTCTACGGCCTGAGAAACTGGGGACCTGGGTTTGGTGTAGTGGAGCTAAATGGTTCTGTTCTGTTTTCAGCTGGTCCGACCCTAGTGAAACAGTTACTCTGGATTGAAGTCTCAGCTGTGGAGAAATACCAGCAATTAAGTCACCCCACCCACCACAGGCAACAATTAGAAAAGGAAAGTCAAACCTTCCTACAACCACACACCCAGACACCACATGGATAGTCCTCAGGGTGATTGGGTCCAAATCAATTGTCTCAGTCAGCATGTGTCTTGGTGGAAGAGTTTAAAAGTTGTCTTGCAACTAGATCACAGGGGTCTGCTGACAACTGAAATATGACTTGCTCCCGTGCTCTGTGAGGTCAGGAGGACCCACCAAGCAAATAGATTAGTCTGGGAAGGTTGATGCCTCCTTCCCCATCTTGCACCTCTGTCACACCCAGTCACTGATAAACCCACAGGGCTGTGACCCAATTGCTTCCAATGAGCAGATACTCCAGGGGGTTGCACCTGCCTGAATCACAAGGAAATCTATGTCTCCTCAGCCAGGCCACAGCTCTCTGCCTCTATCAGGCAGGGGGAAGTGAGGCCTGACAACCTCGGGTGCTTGAGGGAGGCTGGGGGTGTTCACTCAGTTCCAGTCCCACCCCTGATTGATGTTACTGACAGAACAGAACAACTTTGTGAAATTTTTTTCTGTCCTGGCTAAATTCCCCTGCAGAAGAGAAGCTATTTTGAATTCACAGAACCTGCACCTCAGGCCCAGTCTTTGCTGCTGCAGGTTTGTTTTAGCAGCACAATTAGCTGTCAGGTCTAGTCTCCTGCCCTCCTTTGTCTAGGCTGATGATCCCCTAAAGCCCAGGTGCATCTTAGGCTCAGTAAAGCAGTCCTCTGGGTCAGCCCCACCTGGAAGTCAGCCAGCACTGCGCATGCATTTTCTAGTCCCCATGCTCCACCCAGGCCAGTACTACCTCAGGCAAACCCTTTATTCACGTGGCCTGCTTTTTCATCCCAGATCTGTTCTGCTGGTGCTTGCCACCTGAGAAGATGCCCACCCTTCTCTTGTTGCCCAGAGAAACAGGGGGTGTGACTCCAGAATATCCAGGGGTGAGCTCTATTATTGCCAAAAATGGCTGCTGCTCTGTGCCTCGGGGCACCACCACTGTAGCATGGTTCCCTCAGGGCTGACCATCCTCTCCTCACTTTCCTGCAACAGAATCAGCACCGACAAGCAGCTGCCCATCCCCTGTTCCCATTCCTCAAGAAATCACCCAGGAGTCTGGACTCCTGGGGGACAGGCCTCCAGACCTCAGAGTGAGAGTGGAGAGGAGTGCTGGGAGCTCAGAATTGCAGGCAGAGGATATATATAGTTTTACACAGTTTTATGCCTGGGAGGAGAGTGCCATGGCACCCCAGTAGGGGAAGTAGGTCTAGTTTTTAGAGGGTCTCTCCTGTGGAGTGGAGGGGGAGGTCCTTTGAACTCTGCTCTTTTGTTTACGGGGTATTCTGATCTGTTCTCATGGGAGTGGGGACTCCCATCTGCTTGGTGATAGATTTTGTTCCTTTTGTTTGTATCCTTGGGGTTGCAAGGAACCTCAGCAAGTTGGTGTGCGTTCTTCAACCTTCTCTCTTGGTGCAGCTCTAATCCACTAGGTTACTTGCTAAATTTGTCCTTTAACTCTCCGTGTGGACAGAAGCCTCTTTGGAAAGCTGGCTTCAGTCAGCCATCTTGTCTCCGCCCCCTGATTACCTTCATTTTATAAGGTAGAATATTGAGATTCAAAGAGGTCCTTTTTTTAAGTTTACTCATCTAATATGTGATAACATCAAGATTTCAATACAAGTTTTCTGACTCCAATTCACACTTCTTTTGGCTACACAATAGGAGATTTCTCTATCTTTTCACAAACAATTCTGTAAATTGTGCAATACTAATCTCAGGTGGGATTTCCCTGACAGACACCTCTAATCCAAGGTTTGAGGGCATTTACTTTATTTGAGAGGTAGTTCCAAGCAGGATGTTTAGAGGACTAGGGAAGTGAAACAGAGAAGGAAAAGAAACTGATAGACAAGAAAAAAGAAACTAAGCGTCTTGCCCAGTTACTGGAGTATTAAAACGAACTAACAGTGACCTCTGCCATATGAAGTCACTTATCACAAAGGAATGTGTTTGGGAAGGTGGGAATGGATGGCATCAACCTCCCAGGGATATTTTCCTATTGGGGTACTTCCCTATTAGTTTTACTCTTCTCATCCTGGAGCTACGTTATTTTCACCACCTCATTCTGCTTTCCTTTCATTTATCAGCTCTCAGCTCATCAGCTTTTCCCAACTTATGAAATGGTCAACCAGGCCTTCAAAGTGCATTCTCCACCTTCTCGCTCCTTACCCCTCACTTTAACTTAATCACCTCTGTAATGACCCTATCTCCAAATAAGGTCACATTCTGAAGTACTGGGAGTTAAGATGTCAATATGTCAATTTGGGGGGTTGGGGAGGGGATACAATTCAACCCATGACAGTACAGATATAAAAAAGTAAATCAGAGCCATAGGATTGATGATCATTTATGTTAGATTCAGAAATAATCTGGCATTTTTATTTTTGGCATTTAAAATAATTGTCACATTCCTGGAGGGAAGAGCAAGATGGCAAACTGGATGCAGCCTCTGACATATGCTCCTGTCCAGAGAGAAGGATAATGTCCAGAGGGTATCCAATTGAGCTGAAGACAGGAAGCCCAGACAAGAGACAACAGAGATAACTACAGGTAACCCTTGCTGAGGCAAGCTGTGAATCCAAGGTAACAATCTCCAGGTACAAAACTCAACCAAAAGGAAAAATGCCTGACCCCTCCCCCAAGGAAGCTGTGGGTTCTTTTTTCCTTTTCCTTTTACTCTTTGCATGCTCCTGTGGGCAAACAAAGGAGGCAAACAGCAAGTAGTGAACTGAGGATCTCTTGTTTCAAGCCATGGGTGAGAGCAGTAAGAAGTGGAGATATCTTCCTCCAGAGGGACCCTGCGGTGACTCTGAACATTCTCTTACCAGGCAGAGAAATTGAACTTACATTTTCCCTGCTATTCTGAACTTTCAGCCAACCCTTCCCCACTAACCAGATAAACAAGATCCCTAACCCTTGCAGGGACTGAGGAAGGAGGTTCATGAGCAGCACCCCCTCCCCCAGCCTGCCTGACTGGGTACCCCACCCCCCGCCTGATCGGTCCCCCACTACCCCTGTCTCCAAGCCACGCTGTGCCCCCAGTGCCCTCCCTGATGCTGCGCCACGCCACACCCACCCAGAGACCACTGAGGCTGCACTGCACCCCACCTGCCCAAACCTCTGAGCCTGCACACCAGTTCCTGCCCACCAGAAGACAGCCAAGGCCATGCAACACACCCCACCTATCCAGAGACCAATGAAGTTGTGCACCACGCCTACCCTAAAGAGGCTCCCACACCAGGCCTCCGCCTAACCAGAATCCCCAGTGGAGTAGTGTTCTTGCTGAAGTCACCAGGCACTAGATACTGCCAGAATCACATGTAGTGTACCCAACCCTGCTGCCAGATCTGTGTGCAGCACTCTCCTAGAGCTGTTCCTACAGTCAGAATTCTCTGGATTTGGTAGTGGCAGTGGAACTGTGCAGGAGCACTTCTGACAAAGATCCAGCAACAATAGAGTGATCACATCAGGGTATAATCTTGGAGAAAAAAAACCCTAACTCTGTGCACTGACAGAGGAAACCAGAAGTCACTCTATAGGGATACTGGTGCTGCAGAGCAGCTGGGGCAAGAGCGTGGTAGCTGAGGGAAATAAGCATTTGCAGGCCTGGTATCCCCAGAATTAGACTGAGCCCAAGTGGACCACTCACCAGTGGAAATTGAACACCCAAGACAAGCAGGCCTCAGCTGCCCTAGCTGGCTGGAAGCTCAGGGCAGTGGCCGGCCCTTGGGGGCATTGACTCTGACAGGCGCTAAGCCCTGGCACTTTGCATTATTGGAGGAAACAGGACTTCATCCCTGCATGGTCACCAGTGATTAAGTGTGAAAAAGGAACAAAGTAGACCAGCCCCCTGGTCCTACTGTGCTACCGGGCGGGCCTTTCTGACTCCGTAGAGCACCAGAGAGAGCATAATCTGAGCAGCCTGTAGACCTCTACTATCTATCTGCTGGAGACTTTTCAAACTCTCCCACCTGAGAGTTTGTACTGACAGGCTCAATTGGTTTGAAACCCCTAACTTGGGACAATCACCCAAGGATCCTCTAGGGTGATATCCTGGTTGTGTAGTATAACAGGAAAGGTCAATTTTCCCATTCCAGTTGTTGTCTGGGGAGGTGGATTTTCTTAATTGCTTGCATTTCTTCACAACTAAGACTTCACCAGAGTCACTGATCCACCAGGATCAGACAAGAACCATTTGACTACAAGACTGAGCCACCTAACCCCACCACACCAAGCATGTTTCCGCAGCCTCAGACTATAATACTGTATAGGTCCTTTGCAAAGCTAAAGGGGAAAAAGCTGCAGTCATCAGTCCCAGATCCTCAACAAATGGCTGGTTAACCACACCACAGGAAACCCCAATCCAATCTCACCTTAACAGATCACCTAGCCAACAGTGAAAAACAATCATGAGGCGGAATCAGCGGAAAAACTCTGACAACATGAACAGTCAGAGTAGATCAACTTCCCCATGAAACGATAAAGCAGATACAGCACAAGATCCTACTCATGAACAAATGGTTGAGATGTCAGAAATCGAGTTCAGAATTTGAATGGCAAATAAGATCAACAAAATGGAGGAAATGATGAAATTAGAATTTAAAGCAGAAATTCAAAAGATGTCTCAAGAATTTAACAAATTTAAAGACAAAATTATCAAAGATTTTGACACATTAAAGCAAGAATTTACAGCCCTCAAAGATCTAAAAAATACAGTAGAATCTCTCAGTAATAGAATGGAGTAGGCAGAAGAAAGGATCTCTGATATTGAAGACAAAGCTTTTGAACACTCCCAAACACTCAAAGAGAAAAAAAAGTGGAGAAGAAAAATGGATCTTTCTCTCAGAGAGCTCTGGGATAATAAGAAGAGATCTGACATTCGTCTTATAGGAGTACCTGAAAGTGATGAGGTTGCTGTGAAGAACACAGATGCTTTGCTTCATAAAATAATTAAAGAGAATTTTCCAGACATGCCCAGAGATTCTGAAATTCAGATAACAGACAGTTTCAGAACACTGGCATGACTCAACACGAATAAAAATTCTCATAGACACATTATAATTAATTTCACTAAAGTTAATATGAAGGAGAAAATTCTGAAAGCTGTAAGACATAAGAAAACCATTACAGACAAGGGGAAGAGCATTAGAATGACTAAAGATCTCTCCACTGAAACCTTTCAAGCCAAAAGAGGGTGGTCATTGACATTTAATCTCCTTAAACAAAATAACTTTCAACCCAGGATCCTGTATCCAACTACACTGAGTTTCATCTATGATAGAGAAATTAAATACTTTAATGACATTAACATGTTGAAGACATTTGCCATAACTAAACCAGCTCTTCAGGAAATTCTCAGACCCATCCTCCATAAAGAACAACACAATCCTCCACCACCAAAGTAAAATCACTCAGAAACTTTTGATCAAATTCTAACTTCCATAGTGGCAAAAGGATTAAAAATGTCCACTGGACTTTCAAAAAACTCGATACCCAAAACTCTGTTGGGTTCATCATTACTCTTAATTAATATGAATGGCTTAAATTGCCCTCTAAAGAGACACAGGTTGGCTGACTGGATACAAAAGCTCAGGCCAGACATTTGCTGCATTCAAGAATCTCACCTTATTTTAAAAGGTAAACATAGACTCAGGGTGAAGGGATGGTCATCTATAACTCAGGCAAATGAAAATCAGAAAAAAGCAGGTGTTATAATTTTATTCACAGATACAATAGGCTTTAAACCAATCAAAGTAAGAAAAAACAGTGATGGTCACTTCTTATTTATTAAGGGCAAAACTCCACATGATGACATTTCAATTATCAATATCTATGCACCCAACCAGAATGCACCTCAATTTATAAGAGAAATTCTAACTGACATGAGCAATTTGATTTCCCCTAGCACCTTAATTGTTGGAGACTTTAACACTCCTCTGGCAGTGTTGGATAGATTCTCAAAAAAGAACCTAAGCAAAGAAATTTTAGAATTAAACTTAACCATTCAACATTTGCATCTAATTGACATCTACAGAACATTTCATCCTAACAAAACCATATACACATTCTTCTCATCAGCCCATGGATCATCCTTCAAAATTGATCACATCTTAGGTCACAATTTTAAACTCAACAATTTTAAAAGAATCGAAATTAATCCTTGTATTTTCTCAGACCACCACAGAATAAAAGTTGAACTCAATAACAGGAATCTCCACATGCATACAAAAACATGGAAACTAAATAACCTCATGCAGAATGATAGCTGGCTCATAGACGAGATTAAGAAGGAAATTACCAAATTTTTGGAACAAAACAATAATGAAGAAACGAACTATCAGAACTTCTGGGATACAGCAAAGGCAGTCCTAAGAGGAAAATTTATAGTGTTGCAAGCTTTCCTCAAGAGAACAGAAAGAGATGACATCAATAAGTTAATGGGTCATCTCAAGCAATTGGAAAAAGAAGAACTTTCCAACCCTAAATCCAGCAGAAGAAAATAAATAACTAAAATTAGAGCAGAACTTAATGAAATTGAAAACAAAAGAATAATACAACAGATCAACCAATCAAAGAGTTGGTTTTTTAAAAAGTTCAATAAAATAGATAAATCTTTGGCTAATCTAACCAGAAGTGGAAAAGTAAAATCTTTAATTTCATCAATCAGAAATGATAAAGGCCAAATAACAAGGGACTCATCAGAAATTCAGCAAATCCTTAATGAGTACTACATAAAACTCTACTCTCAGGGGTATGAAAATCTGAAGGAAATAGATCAATACTTGGAAACATGTCACCCTCCCAGACTTAGCCAGAAAGAAGTGGAAATGTTGAACAAGCCTTGGAAATGTTGAACAAGCCTATAACAAGCTCTAAAATAGCATCAACTGTAAGAAATCCCCCCAAAAAGAAAAGCCCAGGACCAGATGGCT
>CAUYPK010115373.1:0-15179 GCA_963574355.1 Loris lydekkerianus | reverse complement strand
AAACTTGTGCAGGTGACCTTCGCTCTCTATCCACCCTGCCTGTGCCGCTCCAGTTTTATTTTCAGTTTCCACTCACTTTTGCTTTCAATTATCATTGTGCCTCAGTTGAACCTTCTAGCTCAGCCGAGTAATCAAACCAGGTCAACTGGGTTCAGGGAACCGGGACCCCCGGGCCCCAACATGTCATCTCCATGTCTACCCTCTTTAGTGGTGTCTTTTTCAGAACACAAGATCTCAGAAGACAGTTTTCACGTGTTTAACTTTACTCAGAAAGTCATGGAACATCAGTGTGATTGGGAACCAAGAAAATTCTTGTTCCCAGTCACGCAGCCTCTGTGTTTACAATTTTCTTTCTTTCCCCAGCACCTATCTGGGTATGGGCCTCAGGTCACAACGTTTGTCTGGGCTGTCTGTCTAATTTCTTTTCTTTCTTTCTTTCTTTCTTTCTTTCTTTCTTTCTTTCTTTCTTTCTTTCTTTTAATTGAGACAGAGTCTCACTTTGCTACCCTTGGTAGAGTACTGTGGCATCATAGCTCACAGCAACCCCAAACTTTTGGGCTCAAGTGATTTTCTTGCCTCAGCCTCCCTAGTATTTGGGACTCCCTAGTACAGGCACCCACCACAATGCCCAGCTATTATTATTATTATTATTATTTTTTAAGTAGACCAGAGCCGGGTTTGAACCCACTAGCCC
Organism: Loris lydekkerianus; assembly: GCA_963574355.1. Taxonomy (NCBI): domain Eukaryota; kingdom Metazoa; phylum Chordata; class Mammalia; order Primates; family Lorisidae; genus Loris; species Loris lydekkerianus. The sequence goes on along the minus strand of CAUYPK010115373.1, from coordinate 14,485 downwards.
TGGAGCATGTGGCTGGAGCCCTAACCACTGAGTTACAGGTGCACAGCCTCTGTCTAGTTTCTAACTCAGCCTCCAGGCAAGGAGGAGAGCAGAATGAAGCAGCCTTTCCCAACAAGACTAAGAGGGGTGAGATCGTAGCCAACTACCTAGGAGAAGTTTCTGATCCACATAAAACAGAACACTCTGCATCAGTAAGAAATACCCAGAACCATTTTTCAAAACCAGCAGCTATAAAGTAATTAACGTAGATTATCGTTTAGTACACACAGAGGCGTTCCTCCCTCAAAGAGCTTTGCAGTCGTTATTAAAGAACACATTTCAGAACATAATATTATTAGGCTATTGATTGTTGTTTGTTTCAATGTTTAATTCAGTAACAACTCGAGTTGAGGAGAGCTTTAAATGAAACAGATGCTCTGAAGACCTGCACAAATGTTCCAATTTTCCACTGGGTTTCACAGGAGCTTTGGTAATGCCATGGGGACCAGGGCTCCTAGTGCCACAAGATTCTTGCAGGTGGGGAATCCAGGGACTAGCTGCTGAGCAAGGCTCTGTGGTCAGTCTTTCACACAGAAAATAGAAAAGGCGGAGAGTTCCACATGAATCCAAACAACATCCTCTCCCTCTGTCACCACGCATTAAATGATCCAGGACCGAAATTCAATACACACCTTGGGCACTCTTGCGGAACAGTACCTTCTCTTCTTGGCGGCATCAACATCCCAGGAGGAAAAGAATAGCAAAAACAAAACAAAACAAAACAAAACAAACAAACAAACAAACAAAAAAAAAACAAACCCTTGCTTCTGAACAGAGATAAGAGACCACACCAAGACACCCAGTCTCAGCTGGGATGACAGCAGGATTGACGGTTCCAAACTACAACGAGGCCCATGCAGCAGTAGCTCCAGCTCTCCCACAGCTGGTGGGTTGGCAGAACCCCAAAGGTGTATGGGAAAACCAGGCACAAGCAAACCCGAAGGCCAGACTATGAGGTGGCCTGGTCCCAGCATCCCTGGGTCCCTTGTGGTCATCCTTTCCTGTCTGCTCCACCCCTAAAGCACCACCACCATCCTTGGTGCCTGTGCCTTCTTTGTCTGTATGCCCTCTTCTTTTATCTGGACCAGTGATTCTAAAAGTGTTCTCCCCAGCATCAGCAGCACTGCCTGGGAGCCTGTTAAAAAGGCACATTTCTCAGGCTCCAGCCCAGATCTATGAGATCAGAAACTCTGAGCCGGTGGCCCAGCAACCTGTGTTTTGAACAAGCCCTCTAGGATATTCCGACACACATTCAGTTCTGGAACCCCGGGCTTGGACTATTGCAATAATTTATAATGGTCTTCTGCCTCCCCTGCACCCCTCATCCTGCCTCCAGAATCCTCTCAAACACAAACCTAGCCAGCTTCAGGGCCTGGCATAGCCCAGCACATAGTAGGTGCACACTAAGTATTTATTACTGACTAAATGCAATATGACATCATTAAAATGCTGATGGCTACTCATGGCCTATAAAAAATAAAGTAGAGACTCCTCAGTTAGTTAGAATAATATTTATCTGATTGTTATTTCTCGTTTGTACTAGTTTCTATTCTTTTCCTTTCATGGATGCAGAGATTCCATTGTTAGTACTATTTTTATTAGTAGTTATAATTTGTGGAGGATCCACCTTGCTCCAGGAACTTTGGTCAGCACTATGTACACTGATATTTGTTAATTTACTTAGCCTCTCAGCCTTGAGAGGTGGATGTAGTTACCCTTTACAAAAGAGGAAACTGAGGCTCTAAGAGGTTATATAACTTGCTAAGGACATACACATAGCAAGGGGTGAGCTGGAGTTCAGATTGAGGTTTGTTTGTCATGCCTCAAGTGTTTGCCCTTTCAGAATCAGCCTTCAGTGTCCTTTCTGCTCCTCCCACCACCACACTTTAAGCTTGGCTGTTCCCTCTTCCCAGCACACCCTTTCCTCCTCCTACCTACATCTAAAGCCTCTCTGATTCTAATGCAAGGCAGAGTGAACTACTTGCTGGTTATACTAATGATCCACATTATGCCGGCCTCTTACGGGGAACTAAAAGCCCGGAGATGGGTATTTCCTGGAGCGTGGTATTCAGATCACCTGCATCAGAATCACACGGGGAGCAGGTGAGAGCAGCAGAGTCCCAGGCCATGCGCCCTCCCCTCAGTTCTAACACAGGGCCTTGGAGCAGGCCTCTTGCCTAAACCCCCCACACCCCTGTGAGTGTTCCGCACATTAATGTGTGAGGGCTGCTGCCTGGAGCACAAGTTTATCTTATTCACATGGGTGCCATGCAGCAAGGGCGTAGGGGCTGCCTCTTGACAGGCCTCCAGAGAATGAATTAATGAATCAGCCCTTTTCTCTTACAAGGATTGAGGTGGGGTGAAGTGTCCCATAAAACACTCATAGGAGATGAGGAGCCACAGCAGAAACAGGCTTTCCAGATGTGGCACCAGCTGTTGGCATGTGAGAAACAAGCTTGAGTGTGAATAGAAGACACATGTTCTGAGCCACAAAAACTTGACGTATCGACTTTGGCAAGGCTTGCCGACCACATGGCGCAGATAACGTTATTAGTGCTGAATGTATTTGCTTGACCTTATCAGGCCCTATAAAGAGCACAGGTGTCTAATTAAGTTCAGACGCCAGCACCTCTAACTTCTTTTTCAATAGCTACAGCCCATCATTTACCCTGATGTTCCTGAAATGATCAGGCTTTAAAACCAAAGGAAGTTGGTCATTAGTATGTGTAAGGCACTTGTCATGATTTGTGGTAAGACTAATCTGGTGCCCAGAGATGGAGGGTGTTTCATTCTGCTTGGCATGACACCAGCCCAGCGGTAGGAGACCTGGCCTTATCACACTCACTACTGGGCTGTGCCCTCAGTTGCCTTCTATTCAACTTGCACACAGATGAGTCGGCAGGGGACCTTGATGGGCTTACTGAGCAAATTAAACAGATGACATAAAATTGGGAGAGGAAGCCTGAGTGCTGGGTGTCAGATATGGGGGGTCCACAAGGGACCTATGAGTCAGGAGTGATTTACCAGGGGCTGGAGGAAGGTCTTCTTGGGCTGTCTTTACCCTTTGAACAAATATTAAAATAATGGCAAACAAGAGCAGACATTCAGATAATACTGTGTGCCAGAAACTTGATCCAAGCCCCTTTACACACATTATTTCATTTAATTTCCAATAGCTTATGAGTCAGGTTCTATCATTATCCTCATTTTATTTTTAAATTATTTATTTTTTAAGTGTTTGACAGTGCTTGGTTGGTTGTGAGATCATTCTTCCCATTTTAAAGATGAGGAAACTGAGGTAAGAGCAGTTATGTAACTTGTCCCAGGGACTGTAAATACTATTGGCTTGAACCTCTGTTTTCAGTTCCACCTATCAATGTCCCCTTTCTTTGTAGCTGCCACTGCTAGGGTTGGAAGGCTATCTCCGGAAACAACGCTTTTCTTTCTTTCCTTTTTTGTTTTTGGGTTTTGGTAAACTTCAACTTTGCAGAAAGTTATTCTTTATGTTGAGTATAGTGGAGCTGTATGAAAAAAAATTGGAAATTGAGTTGAAGATATTAGCCTGAGGAGGCTGCTCCCCAAAGTAAAAGGCATTGAAGTCACTATAGGCTGTATTAATAGAGATACACGTATATGAACCAAAGGAGGTGACAGTTCTGTGCTTTCTCGGTTTCCCTGGGCAGCCACATTCAAGTGTTACATTCAGTTCTGGGCACCTCACTGAACTTGGGTGGGCAGTTGTCAAACTGAGCTGAGCCTAACAAAGGGTTATCTGGGTAGTGAGAGAAGCTGAAACCAGGACCCACTAGCAACCTTACGGAAGGGGATGGAGATGACTGATTTGGAGATGGAGAGACAACAGAGAGGACAGAGGGGGAGGTGAGTATGATGACTGCCCCTGGAGAGCAGCCCAGAGGGACACAGGGTTGACCTGTTCTAACTAATTTTGAGCCTATTCAGGCCAGGGACAGAGCCAAAGCCAGAACCTAAGTAGAGTAGACTCATTTCCTTTCTTAAAAACACATTTTAGTTCAGGACAGCTTTAGAATTACAGAAAAGTTGCAAACGTAACAAAGAGAGTCCCCACACATACCCACCCAGTTTCCTCTATCTGCAGCATCCTGTATTAGAATGTTACATTGGTCACAGTCACTGAAGCAATACCAACACAATTATTAACTAACGTCCACACTTCATTCACGTTTCCTTAGTTTTTACCTAATGCCCTTTTTCTCTCCCAGAAGCCCACCAGGATACCATATTACATTTAACTGTCATGTTCCCCAAGCTCATCTTCCTCTGACAGTTTTTCACTCTCCTTGGTTTTGATGACCTAGATAGTTTTGAAGGGGTTCTGGTAATGCATTACGCAGAATATTGCTCAAATGGGATTTGTCTGATGTTTTTCTCATGCTTAGGCTGACTTGACTGGGTTTTTGGGAAGAAGACAACAGAGGCAATGTGCCATCTTTGTCACATCATACCGAGGGCACACACTATCAACATGACTTATCCTTGTTGAGTTTGACCTTGATCGTCACCCAGGTGGGTAGAGTTTGCTGAGTTTCTCCATTGTAAAGTGACCCACTCCCATACCACATTCTTTATGAGGAAGTCGCTCTGCAGAGCCTACACTTCATAGGGAGTTATGCTTCACTTCCTTGAGAGTGCTGTGTCTACATAAATCTTTTGGAATTCTTCTGCGTGAGAGATTTGTCTGTTCTCTCTCATTTATTTATTTATGCACTTATTTATATCAGCATAGATCCATTGCTATTTATTTTACAGTTTGGGTTATAACCTAATATAACTTTATGTTGCTCAAATTGGTCCAGCTTTGGCTGCTGGGAGCTCTTTCAGATGGCTCCTGTGTCTGACATATTCATCATAGTGGCTTTTTTGACCCTTTCCTTACTCTATGGGCCCACCAGATGCTCCAGGCTCATTTTATGTATTTTTGTCCCAGTCCTAAAATCAGCTAGAACAAGTCCTGGTTCTTTTTAATGGAGAAGGTATTAGAAATCAAGATCGGGGCATGAGGAGTACTTGTTGCTATTGGGGTGTCAGTTGCCTCTAGGCCCCCTGAGATGACAGATCGAGGAATATATGTATGTATACCAAGCCATGTATACACATATGTCTATAAATATTTCTCTATGTAACCATCTGTATCTATATTAAACGAAACATGAGTTCACGCTTTTTCCAATTCCAAGCCATTACCACATGAATCATCTTATCCTAGGGGAGGTTGATTTTGAAACAACATTGAGAAAAAATTCTGCAAAATTGGAGCTGGTTGCTTCCGGAGGTAGTAAGTTCTTTGTCATTGAGCATATTCAAGTAGACCGGGCAGCTATAAGGAAAGGGAAGATCTGGTGGACAGAATCAGAAGAATCTGATTTAACTATGTTCAAGGTCCCTTCCATGCCTGTGATTGTTGAAAAAAGTGCCATATAAGGAAAGGTACATATAAGGTATATACGGTTTCTTAGGGGGATTCATCATCTTTTAGTTTTCAGGAGCCAAGGAGAAAGAGCTGGTGTTTAGACAAACAAAGGAAGCACTATTCAACAGGTAGGAAATTTATGGGATTTGTAATCCAAAGAAGAGAAAACAGGCTTAAAATATAAATGAAGCTCAAAAAGGCTTTAAATTCACAGATGACAGAGACAGAATGTATTATGAAAGGGGAACGGATGCTGGCTCGTGGGAAGGACACTTGCCAGAGCATTGACATCTAGGAGTTAATCCTGACGTCCCTTTGAGAGTCAGAGGGACAATTCTTTATGTTTTACTGCAGCATCCCAGGATCTACTCAGGGACCACAGGGCAGCCCAGAGTCCAAGAGAAGAAAATAAGGAGATGACTGTCATGAACACCCAGAGGGGCTGAGTTCCCCAGTAATGCAGCGCTGCTCCAGTTTTAGGATGTGTTAGAAATGGGACAGCTATCCTACTGCAGAAAAGACGATCCTTCCTCACCCAGCAGTTCTTCTTTCTTGCTGAAGCCTTGTCTGAAATGACCATGAATCATCCCTTGCGGAAGGAAAGAGATGATGGGACAAAGAGAGAAATCCTACACTGGGGGTGGGGGGCTCACTAAAAATGCAGACCATGGGTCCCATCCCTAAAGATTTTGAGCCAGTACATCTGGAGATGAGATCAGAGGTTTATTTTTAAAACCATCTCTCTAGGTGATGCTGATACTGGAATTTCTCAGCCACACTTGGAGCTCTGCTGGTGGTCTTAATATCAGAGTTTGTTTCAGGACAGCCCCAGTTTACACTTATTGTCTTGGGTAAGTTTTAGTAAGTCCCCTTCCCCTCTACCCCCAGCCCCATCTAAAGTGTTGTGGCTTGGGTCACAAATCATATGGTCACTCTTCTTAATGCTGACATGTCCCCGAGCAGCAGGGAGGAAGTCATGCATTGGTGGGCATCTTCTCTGGTCAAGCACTGCTATTCCCTCCCAGCTCCCTTCTGAGGGAGTACTCACCACTCAAAGGGAGGGTTCTCAACTGGGGCAGGAGGGAGTTCTAGAATCTCCTGGTGTCAGGGGACTTGGGGGCCAAGGAAAATTAGATTGACAAAGCTCTCCAGGTGTCTGGATGAACCTTCCCTCTCCCCAGCCCCTGAACATCACTGCTTTAAAGAAGGTACCAGCTGCACTTCAGCCCAAACTGCCCTTCAGACCCCTTGCCCTTTCTCTCTCTCCTCCCAAGCCTGCATTTTCCCCATCAATGTCAAAGGGTCACCAATGTGCCCTGCCCTATTGATGATGACTCTTGAGATTAAAGAGTTCACTCACTTTTGGTCAAATGTAACCATAGAAATCTGAGACATTAACCAGTGCCCACTGGGACCTCCAATGGGAAGCCCTCGGACTCTCCCTGCCCAGAAGAGATGGGATAAAACACAGGTGACCCTGTAGAGCCACTGATCTGAAACACGGACCTGATCATGTCTTTTCTCCGCACTCAGGCCCACTCCCAGCCTTGGTAACCCTTAGAGTGCCAAAACTAGGCCAAGGGGTCCAAATCTCTTCTGACGTGGGAGGCAGCAAGCTCAGTCATCGGGCACTGCCGCTTCTCTATCCATTCTCACTGCATGGTGACCTCACACAGTAGCAGGGCATTAAATACCATCTATACGCTGACAACTCCCAGATTTATATCTCCATCCCAGACCTCCTCCCTGAACTCCAGACTCATATATCCAATTGCTTTCTCGACATTGCTCTTGAATGTTTAATAGACATTCAAACTTAAACTTGTCAAAAACTGAGCTCCCCATTGCCCGTGTAGATCTACACCTGCTGTCTTTCCTTTCTCCATTTCTGACTTCCAGGTGCTCGGGCCAAAAGCTCGAAGTCTTACTAATGCCTCTCCCGCCCCACACCTGATTCCTATCTGCCAAACCTATTGGCTCTACCTTACAGCACATACGTCTGCTAACCCGGATGATGGTCTAAGCCCCATCACCTTTCATTTGGGTTACAGCAGGGACTTCCAAACAGATCTCTTGGCTTTCCTCCTGTCCTTCCTCCCGTCTATCCTCCAAATGAAAATCAGAGTGATCCTTCTAAGGTGCCAGCCACGTCACATCACCCCCAGCTCAAAATCCCTCTCCTAATTACTTTCTCACTTACAGAAAGAAGCCAAAGTCAGGGCCAGCATGGTCTTCTTCTCTCGTCACACTTACCTCTCACCGCTCTCTTCCTCCTCACTCTGTGCCAGCTGAGAAGGCTCCTGTACTCCTACCTCAGAGTCTTTGTTCGGGTCTGACCCTTTGCCTAAAACACCGTCTCCATCTCCCCCTTCTTCAGATATCTCCAAACTTCTCAAATGGGCCTTCCCTGATACATGGCCCCAACACTTCTAGTCCCTTCCCCATTTTAATGTTTCTCCATAGCACCTATGCCATTGAACATATTACACAACTGTTTAATGTCTTTCTCCCTCGCTAGGAGAAAACTCTTTGGGTCATCAAACTCTTTTGTTTGATGCTCACAGCAGTCTCTCCAATGCCTAACTGGTGCCTGAATATGGTGATTGTTTGAACAGATGATTCATCTATAAAGGAGAGCATACATATAAAGTAATAAGTAAAATACTACATCTTTAATAGGAAAATGATCAGAGGACATAAAAAAATTAACAAAGAGGAAACATAACCTAGCTAATGAAGATATTAAAAAGTTCATCTTCATTAGGAATGATCAAAGAAATGATATTAAAACCATGACACGCTATATTTGTAATATAGTATCAGAGTAGCTGGCTGGGGTAGATCAAGCCTGTAATCCCAACACTTTGGGCAGCAGAAGCAGAGGCTCACCTGAGGCCAGGAGTTCAAGGGCAGCCTGGGTAAAATGGCAAGCTGCCATCTCTACAAAAAATTTTCAAAATTAGGCAGAGGTGGTGGCACATGCCTTTAGTCCCAGGAGGATCACTTGAGCCTAAGAGTAAAATTCTGTCTATAAAAAAACCCAATTTTTAAAGGTAACAAAAATAAACCAAACCATAATATCTAATGCTGACACACACACTTACACGCTGACAGAAGTGGTATAAATGTATGAAAAGTTTTGGGAAAGAAATTCGGCAATATAAATCAAGAACCTAATTTTTTTTTTTTTTTTGGTTGCAGCCGTCACTGTTGTTTGGCGGGCCTGGGCTGGATTCGAACCCGCCCGCTCAGATGTATGTGGCTGACGCCTTAGCCACCTCGAGCCATAGGCGCTGAGCAAGAACCTAAAAATTTTTAATGCCTTTTGAGTGATGACTAGGAATCTAGAGAGATAACCCAAACTTCAGATAAAAGCTTATGCATACTGTTGGGCGAGCAGATAAATAGAATGTGGTATGTATAAGTGGATATACAATGGAATATTATTAGGCCTTACAAAGTAACGAAATTCTGACACATTACAACATGCATGAACCTTGAGGAAATTATATTAAATGAAACAAACCAGTCACAAAGTATATAACTCCACTTACATGAGGTATCTAAAGTGGTCAAATTCAAGGACAGACAGTAGAATGGTGGTTACCAGGATCTAGGAGGAGGGGAAATGGGAGCTAGTGTTTAATGGGTAGAGAGTTCTAGTTTAGAAAGATGACAAGAATTCTGTGGACGGATGATGGTGGTGTTGTAGCACAACAATATGAATATACTTAATGCCATCGAGCTGTACACTTATAAATGATTAAGAAGGTAAATTTTATGTTATGTTCATTTTACTACAATTTAAAGAAAAAAGCTATAGGGTTGCACGTGGAGCTATAGCTAAGTTTACCAGTAGTTTATTCATATACTTTGGAGAGACAGAAAGCATAATGTATGTTTTTAAAAGATAACTTGTCTTATACCATATCAATGTTTAGCTTGTGTTATACATTTATCTGTTCTGAGAGCCCCCAGCTAAATTGGAGTTCCAGTACCAAAGCAGCTAGTAACCCTGCCCTAATAGGAAATGAAGGGGAGCTGGATATGTTTACAGTGTGCCTTTCAAACAACACTCTTACCTAGTGAAGCTCCTAATACTTAGTTCTCCAACTTGTACCCAGGGATCCTTCTCATTGGAAGCATGATTATACTAGATTGCTCTTGTGGCTTTTGTCTGACCCATGCCCAGTTTATTCTTGCCCAGCTGTGTGCTCGGAGAAAACCCGGTTCAGGGCAGCCCCTGGTTCTTCAAATGGGAGGCACAAAGTCAAAACACCACCACAACAGGACATAAAGTCAAAAGATTTTTAACTTACAGATCCTGGGCAAGGAGGTGCAATGAGTTGGGACAGCGGTGCTCTGTGCTGGGATCACGCAAGGCAGGAAGGAAGAGTCAGGCAGAGAAAGTTCGTGTGACAACTAGCAGTATATGCAGTACAACCTCCACAGGTGACCACCTCTCTACACTGATCACCTCCTTAAATTGACCTAATATTCATAGACTGGACATGAACCACATGTATGTATGAGTACAGGAGGCCTAGTTCCTTATGTTGACCATCTCTATAGGTTGACCAGTTTGTTACAGTCCCTTGGGTGGTCAACTTACAGAGGTTCTACTGTATAAGGGAATAGGGTCATGGGTCAATATAAGTTCTTGGGCAAATGCCTGAATGGTCCTTTTAAAGACAGCTACGGGAAAAACAGGGAGCCAGTTGCAAGGTGAGAGAGATGCCTCTAATTTCTTATCTCTGGCCACTGGCTTGACCATTTGGACATGGGGTAGAACTGGAAAATGTGTCAAGGTTGACTGGGCCCTGTTTCTAGTATGAGATGGTTAAACTTGTGTTCAAAATGAACACCAAGGCAACATAAAACTATGAGCATTCACTACATTATTTCTGAGTAAAATATTTAAAACAAAAATCAAAATATAAAGATTATGCAAAACCAGTGTATGGTGCCCCATGATCGCATTAATGTATACAGCTATGATTTAATTAAAAAAAAAAAGATTATGCACACTTTTATTCCCTGAGGTACTATATATAGTAGTAAAATAAAATCAACTATTTCCCTACAATAAGGAAATAGGTGTTTAAATAGTGGAATATCAATACGGTGGAACATTATGCAGCTATAAAAATTATTTTTACAAATACTTTTAAAACCTGGAGAATGCTTGTGGTGCAATTCTGAGTTAAAAGAAGCAAGGCACAAAACTTGAAATATGAGATCTCAAGTTTGAAAAATACACATAGCTTTATTTCATCCATTCCAAGGTATTATTGAAATTCCAAGGATTTTTCGCCTACATTTTAACCCACCTGAAATGGAATGTGTCTCAATCTCTCTGATAAGGAGCAGTGTGTTAAGTATAACTGCACCTTCTTAGTGGCGGAGAAAGTAATGATGTGCTCTCCAATGATGGTGTCTTAGATTTAATGAAAAGTGTATAGAAGGAAGACTAAAAGAAGTAATATGCCAAAATGTTAACAGTAATCATCTGTGTGTCTCATATTTTTCCCTATTTTTAAAAAAATTTCTATAATGAGCTTGTATTACTTTTAGAATCAGGAGAAAAAAAATATGTTAAAAATCTCTCTTCAACGGCTGTTCATTGCCTGACAAGGTAAAGCACAAACTCCTCAGCCCCTGCCCCACCTGCACTCCCTGCCCTGGCTTCACTTTCCAGGGTTATCTCTCTCCCACCCTCTCCTCACAGAACCCACCCACCAACAAATAATTCCTGGGCCTCCAAACACAGCACTGTCTTCAAAACTTCTATCTCTGAAAATGCCCTCTTCCTGCTGGAAATGCTCTCCCCAGCCCCCTTTCCTGCCTGGTGAATTCTTATTTATTTTTCAATAGCCCATCTCAAAAATCGATTTCTCTGCCAAGACTTCCTGTTTATCTCCCATCCAGAAAGCACTTGTTGCCAGTGCCCTGCCTGCCCAGGGTTTCTGTACTTCCTTTCCCTACCATCTTGCCTCCAGGGCTCACCTAGAAAATCTAACTTCCTCTTCCCTTCCCCACTGAAAAATTTCTCCCAGCAACCACCTGATGATTTTTAATTCTAATGAACATTTCTCAGTCTTTATGTTCTCTGAGCTTTCTGAGGCATCTGATGGGCACCACTTCCTCTGACCCGAAGCCCTTAGGCCTACTGCTTCAGTGACAACTTTTCTAAAATGTTCTCCACCTAACTTCTCCTTCCTGACCATTGTCACTGAATCTCCTTTTTAGACTGTTACTGAAATACCAGTGTCTCCCAGCCTTCCTTTCTTGGCCCCATGGTTCTTATTTTTAAGTCAGTGGGTCTGTGGACAGGCCCTAGGGGTTCATGAAGCTGTTTGCAGAAGTCTTATGACTATAAGAGTGTGCACATCGCTGGCGCAGACAGCCATAGCATTCTTTGTTTCATAAAAGATTCCATAACCCCCCAAAAAAGGTTAAAAATGACTGCCCTACACATTTTTCAGTGACCTCATCTACTTTTGATTTTAAGATGAAATACCACTTATATTTTTATCTCCCCTCAAAGAACTTCGAAAGGATGGGCGCTGCCTGCTGTGTTGTGTGCGGGAGATATTTTTGCACGGGGAGGAGGCGTTTTCTCTGAAGTCACAACTCAGCCTGCTCTGCCTACACACATTAGGAGGAAGAGAAGCGCGTGCCGGTGTGTAGTAGGGAGGACTGGTTACTGGTACTGGAGAAGCTGCCAGAACCCCGGAGGAGCGAGGGTAGCAGGCACTCCCCACCCGCTGCGCTAACAGGCGACTAACTTTGTTGTTTCGTCTAATCACAACACAGAAGTCTGGCGGTTCACGTGCGCTCAGGCACCTCCCGTTACTGCTCAACCAGCAAGGTCATCGGCTTACAACTTAGAAAAAACCACAGACAACACTGCTCAGAACATCTGAATAGAATTCCGTCTCCAGGACTGGCAAGTCAGTCTCTTTCAACACTTCCCAATTTCCTCCAAAATAAAGGGAAAAAAATTAATCTAGAGGGGGAGAAATAGCTTTGGTGGAAATTGTTTTCTCCTCGGAGTCTCCAGAGCTGTTTAACTCCTTGAAGATACCAAATGGATTTCCCTCTCGAGTCCTCGGCGTCCCCTGCCCGCTTCCCCTCGCGCCTCCTGCCTTCTCTCCGGCCACCCCTGTCTCTGCAGGGAGCCGCGGGGAGGGCTGGACTCGGGAGCCGGGCGGGCTCCGGGCTGCCTCCCGTTCGGGATCAGGGAGGACGAGCTCGGATCCTGAGGCCGGCGTTCATGCTCCCCGCTCAGAGATAGGAAAAAAGACCCTTTTCTTCTGCTTGATATATTTAGTAACGACCTTAAAGAGTCTGCGAGGCTGAATGAATTGGTGCATCTCGCTGCATTGGAAGCAGCTGCCACGGCGCAGACAGGAGGAGGGAGACTGGAGGGGATGAGGGGAGGCGGACAGGCGGGCGGGAGCCGGTGGGGGGAAAGGGAGCGGGAGGCAGGGAAAGGAAGAGAGGGTGTGAACGTGGGGACAGCGGAGGGAGCCAGGAGGCGGCGGGGAGCGGGCGCAGGCCGCGTTGTACACAGACTCGGGCCGCCCCCGGCGGGCGGGTTCGATCCCCGGTGACTGCGGAGGGTCAGCCCCGAGGGTGGCGGTGGGGGCGGCGGCGGCTGGAGCCTACCGTTAAATCTGGCTAAATGGCAGCATTTAAGGGCCCTGTGAAGGAATCCAATTTGTGCACAAGGATCGTCTACAAATTTATATGCCGGCATTTAACACAAAATGCTCCCGGACCAATCCCAGGGCGGAGGGGGACCCAGGGCCTGGCTGACGGATGCAGCTGGTCCTTCCTCCCCTGGCAGGGAGCGCAGTGGGGGAGGCGGCAGCGCCGGTCCCAGACCTGTCTCCTGGCTGGAAGATTCACAGAACTTCAGACCTCCCAGGTCCAGTGTGCGAGATGTCAAGTTGGGGGATGGTAGGTGATGGGGGGCTCGCAGACCTCTCTTCCTTTTTTAGAGGAGAAGTAGCTGAAAGATTTCACGGTTACTTGACATCCAAGAGGAGAAAGAGGATTAACCCTGTCTGTACTCTGGCCCAGGTCAGAAAGGAGCTCCATCTTGACTCCCTTAAGGGTTTGGGGTTATTGACAGGCAGCACCATTTCTCTCTGAAGCCACCTCTTGGCTTCATGTTTAAGAGAAATGTGTTAGCCACATCTCTTTTGCATAGCTCTAGATGGACCCCTTCTGTGAAAGACAAAAAGCTGCCTCTTCTTCAGGCTCTGTGTGGCATGGCCTGGGGCAGGTCCAGCAGAGGCTCAATTTTTTCCACCCCCACTCACACAGAGGCCTAAATGCAGCTTCCTGCTGCACCAGGAAGGTGCCTCTCCCACCTGAGGGAGGGAGGCAGGTACACTTGGCAGAGCTTGCTCCTGGGCTTGTGAACAGTCCCAAGTTATGAAGCACTGGGAGAAAGAGGAACCATCTTCCTGGGTGGGTGTGTGGTTTTCCCTTCCCCCAATCACATCTTACAACTTAGGACATGATCCCCTAAAAGGATCATGGGCACAGAATCCAAAACCCCAGAGGGAGACAGATGAGCTTAGCTGGACTGCGAAGACTCTCCAGGGTGGGGGAGCTACAGGGTTGGAGAGCCCCTTCTTGGCTTTCTAGAGCTCAGAAATGCAGGCTGCTGCAGCCTGGTCTCATCAAGGGTTTCACTGATTAGGTGCCTCAAAAGCCCACAGTGAGGGATAAACAAACATCTTCAGTAGGTCCTCAGTGCTTACTCTACTTCTAACAAAGCTCAACAGAGTTGATTAGTGATTTAAAAATGAGGGTAATAAAAAAAGAAAACCGAATGTCTTGTACATTGAAGCAAAAGAGGTTTATATAGGCAGCTTGAGCACTGGTTCTAGGCTGCCTGGATTCAAATCCCAGATGCCCATGCACTTGTATTTGGCCTGGGGCAAGTTATCTGACCTTGCTGGACTTCACCTGTCTCACCTT
>CAUYPK010115371.1:0-12178 GCA_963574355.1 Loris lydekkerianus | reverse complement strand
TGGAACATATTCTTCTTAGCAAAGTATCTCAGGAATGGAAGAAACAGTATCCAATGTACTCAGCCCTACTATGAAGCTAAATTATAGCTTTCACATGAAGGCTATAACCCAACTATACCACAAGACTATGGGGAAAGGGCCAAGGAAGGGGAAGGGAGGGGGGTGGTGTTGGTGGAGGGAGGGTAAGGGGGAGGGCCACATCTATGGTGCATCTTAGAATGGGTACAGGTGATTGCACTAATGTACACAGCTATGATTTAACAATAAAAAAAAAAGAAAAAAAAAGTCTAATGCCAAAAACAAAACAAAACAAACAACAACAACAAAAAAACAAAAACAAAAAACAAAAAACAGTTCTGTGGTTTCTGGGGCAGCTCTCGCCCCAGCATCCAGCTAATTATTGACCTCGTTGGGGCTGTCTGTAAGAATCCTCTACCTGAGCCCTAAGGCTGTCTGCGACACTTCTGAAATCTAGGTGGAGGAAGCCATGGCCGCACAGCTCTTGCAATCTGTGAGACTGCAGGGTTAGCACCACATGAATACTGCCAAGGCTTACCACTTACACCCTCCAGAGCAGCAGTCTGAGCCACACCTGGACCTGCCTGAGCCATAGTTGGAGTGGCTGGGAACACTGCTGTGGGGTGTGGGGGCAAAGACCCAAGGTCTGGGCAGCAAAGCTTGAGGTCCTACTGGTGCCCACTGACACCCTGGGTATCTCCCCCCACCCAAAAACCATTTTGCCTGAGTGAGTCTATAATGGGAGGGGCATCCTGGAGGATCTCTGAAATGCCTTTACCGGTCATTTTCCAATTGCCTTGTCTTGATAAAGTGCAACTAACTTCTTTCTATTCAGACTGATCTCCTTATCAAAAAGTTGCTTGGCCCACACCCTTGGAATCCTCTCTAAAATGTGTTCTTTTCGAATTATTTACATGGACAGCCTGAGAGTTTTCTAATTTGCTATGTTTTGTTTCCATCTTTAAATGGTTTCTGTCATCTTTCCCTTTACTATAGGCATTTGAGAGAAGCCATGCACGTGTTTGAGTATTTAGATATCTGTCAGCCAGAGATCCTAGTTCATCACTCTTAAATGGTGCCTTTCACAAAGCCTGGAGGTAGAAACATAATCCAGCCAAGTTCTTTGCCACTTTGAATCAAGGTTACCCTCTCCCTCAGTTGCCAGTACCTTGTTTCTCACGTACATCTGAGACCCGATCAGAATAGTCTTCCCTGTCTGTGTTTCCGCCAACACTTACACAATCTCTAAGAAGAATGAGGTTTTCTCTGCAGCTCTCCTCTTCTGGGCCCTCCCCAGAAAGGCCTCTTATGCTCTATTCACAGTCATTTAGATTTTCCCAACATTTTCTTTAAATCTGTTTTAGCCTCTACTCCATTACCCAGTTTTACGTTTTTTGCTGCTTCCACATTCTCAGATATTTGTTACAGTGACACTCTGCTTCTCTGGGACCTATTTCTGTCTCAGTTTGTTTTGTGCTGTTATAACACAATATCTGAGACTGGGTAAATTATTAAAAAGATAAATTTATTTCTAACAGTTCTGGAAGCTGGGAAGTCCAAGACCAAGGTGCTGGGAGGTTCAGTGTCTGGAGAGGGCTGGGTCTCTGCTTTCAAGATGACACCCTAAATGCTGCTTCTTCTGGGAGGGGGAGGGGAGCAACACTGTTCCTCATACAGCATATGAGCAGAAGGGAAATGCACTCCTCAAAGACCTTTTAACTGGGGCAACACTTCCCTGCCTTAAGCATTTCTCATTAGGCCCCCACCTCCCAACACTGATGCACTGGTGATTAAGTTTCCAGCACATGAGTTTTGGAGGGGATAAACATTTGAACCATAGCAGTGCCTTATAGACAGTAGTGCTGTACATGTTGGCTGAGGTGAAGTGACAGAGAGCTGGAGAGAGAAAAGCGGCAGTCAGGTACATTTTATTTTGTCCAGTCTATAACACAATGCATCACATCACAACTGCGCAGGCCCATATAAATGAGCTAAGGTAACCTGCCATGCTGATTGCCCAGTTCAGAATTTCACCTACTTTAGAACTGAAAGTCTTACACTCTGGGAACCCTCTCAAGCCCAAGGAAACCAAGAAAGTTATTCATCTGAATAGGTGCAGCCTTAAGGAGAATCTCATTTTGAAGTCAAGTAAAAGGTTTATCTACTTCTGTAGACTAATATTACATTAACAGGAAAGGTAGCCGTTCTTTTTATAGTTGCACAAGTGAAGTTCAGGCAAAATCTGAATAAGGCTATTTAGTATCAGAATCCCTCCTATTTTATTGAGGGAGAGAGGTTGGAAAATGGGAAGGTACTAAAAGGAGAGTGTTTGGTCAGGGAGAACTGGAACTAGAAAAAGGTTGGAAGGACCTAGGAAAAAAGTCTGCTCACTGCTCACTTTGTATATTTTATCATTTCTCTTAGCAATAACAATCCCAAAAAGGTATGCGGTAAGGAAAGGATGCAATGAAGGTTTAGGATACTGTTAGGGAGTCTGCTCTGGGAACGAGAAGGTCAAATTCTAATCTCTGTTCTATCAGTATTTTTTGACTTTGGACAAATCATCTGATTTTTAGGAAACTCAGTTTCACCCTTAGAATATAAATGGAAAATTGTGCTAAATCGACCTTGAGGTTCTTTCTGTATTGAACACTTAGGACTTAATGGGAATGTCTCACTCAGGAGCCCTCTCAGGGCGCTTCCTTCTGAGCACTCACTAGTCCAAGTATTGGTGGTGCTAGCATGGGGATGTGCTGCCACCTGGTGGTAGTCAGAGCTATATTCATGCACTAATTTACTGGGAAATGTCTGATTTATTTTAATAAACTATGTTGCTAGTTTCTCCCCGAGGAATCCAGACATTTGCTTAATATTTGGAAAATTTTAAATACAGTATTTATCCTTGAGATTGTCTCTAATGACTTAGCCTATAAGTGATCACACATATATTTACATATACTATAAAAGCATGTGATTTTAGAGTAAAAATTAATTTGATTCATGAGTTGGTGAGATTTAAAGCCAACTATTCTTTAACATTGGATAAAGGTATTTCCATCACAAATGTGAGACAATTTTTTTCCAAAACTAGTTTTCAGAAGATACATTGTTCCATACCACATTCCATACATATTACATTAGACAGAGAGCTTCTCTTACTGCTAGTGAGCACTCAGTAAATTCTTACTGTACCAACACGAATGGACAGAGTTAACATATATTGAGTGCTTTTTGTGTGTGTGTGTTCGGCAGTTATCTAGGTGCATTACAAATGCTGCTTTAGAAATATAGGTGCTAATGTATTGATTTATATACTTCAGAAATATACTTACTCACATTATTTTTATTTCATATCTCTTCTTGAAAGTCTGATAAAGCCGAAGTAGACTTCTGGACAAAATAGGGTAGTATAGGAGTGTTTACTGTTAGATCTTTGTCCTTGGAGGTCCAGTGGCCCTAATCAGAAGAGCCACAAACATTTTGTTCAGCATAAAGTTACTGTGTCTTAACAAGCTTTGCATCTTGAGCAAAATTTACTCTCTTCAGTTAATTAAAATTGTGTGTGGGAACTTTTGAGTTTCTGTGGAAGCTCTGTGAGCCACGTAATGGTGCATGTAAGCATGTGGCCCTCTAACCATGACACTTTTCTCCCTCAGTTTTAGGGGGCTCAAGAATTTGTTCTTTCAGTTTGAATGTGATAGTTTGGCATACAACAAATCCTCAGGAAGTTTACGGAGTTGGAAGACCCTACTTCTTCCCTAGAGACTCTAACTCTAAATTTATCTTACTAGGGCTTCTAAAGCCCACCTGATATCTTTTGATGTCCAAGGTTTTTAAGTTTATGCCATCAACACAGTGGATTGGCATGTTATTCCCTGAAAGCAAGGAAGTTAATGTTCCTACAAACTATAAATTTTAATATAACGTAAGGAGCTGGCCTGTTCTTAAAGTAGAACTATCAAAGTTTATTGCTATCTTTGCCATATAAAAGCAGATTGCTTCCAGAATATGAAGAATAGAAAAAAATTTTAAGCATAAGATAGATCAATAGCTACATATTAGATATTGTGAGTTTTATTCCTGTAAGGAGACATTTATGCAAAGTAGCTGTAATTAGACCCATTTTTTTTTTTTTTTTTTTTTGAGACAGAGTCTCACTATGTTGCCCTGGGTAGAGTGCTGTGGTGTCACAGCTCATAGCAACCTCAAGCTCTTGGGCTTAAGTGATTCTTTTGCCTCAGCCTCCCAAGTGGCTGGGACTACAGGCACTTGCCACAACGCCCGGCTATTTTTTGGTTGGAGTGGTCGTTGTTGTTTGGTAGGCCTGGGCTGGATTTGAACCTGCCAGCTCTGGTGTATGTGACTGGCTCCCTAGCTGCTGAGCTACAGGTGCTGAGCCTAGACTTGTTTCTTAATAAAATTTATAGTAATCCATAGTCACTGCCTAAGACAAAAGCATCTTTTGTGTCAGACAAAATTTCCATTTTTAGTCTTTTGTCTTTAATGATTAGGCTTACATTTAGATTTTCTATTTTTTTCAAAAATATCAAGGAATTCTGTATCAGTAAAATACTTCTTAAAAATACCCCAAAATTGAGAAGCTTAAGATCATAAACATTTGGTTACTCAAGAGACTATAAACCAGCAATTTTTTTTCTGGATTCTGCCAGGCTTTTCCTTGTCTTGGCTGGGCTCACTCACGTGAGTGGAGGTCTGCTATAGGTTCATTGATCTTGAATGGTCTCAGGTGGAAAGACGTGGATGAAGTCCCTCTGTTCCATGAACTTTACCCAACAGCAGGCTCCCCCAGGCATGTTCTCATATCAAAAGCAGAGAAAAGCAAAAAAGAAGTGCTTTCCAAGTTGTATCACATCTTATAACATACAAGTTCAGGATAGAGATAGTCCACCTCTTTAGTGGTTGAAATTGCGATGTTATTAAGCAAAGGGTGGTTATATAACAAGGTTGAAAGTTTGAGAAATTGAAAAATTGTAGTCTCTTAATCTTGAAACCTATTAAATAACAAAGACAACGTATCTGAACCGTATACCCAACATATCCAACATATGATGATAAAGCAGGGACAGCATTAACATTCTCCATTGAATAGGGAAACAATAAGAAGGATGTACATCACTGGTCCATAGCAGTTCTGAAATCCCACTAGTCAAACTGTGCAGGGAGGAACATACCGTTCTCCACAGCTCCATCCTTTGACACATCTCCCTTTTTCGTCATAGTCCTCAGCTACTTTTGGCAAAATGGTTCTTATAGACCCTTATAGACATCTGAGTAGCTTTTTTAGCCTGGTTGCTGCCTGTAGAAATTTGGAAACCAAGAGGTGTTTTTCCTTTTTTACATATTGAAAAGGATGCTACTCCGGTTTGTCTTAAATAATCTTCCAACCTACACAGGAAGATTAGAATGTTTTTTCCTATTAGTTGTTGAGGTATTGCTCCTAATTTTTAGCTTCAGGAATGTGGGAAATGGTTGGATAGTTATAGGGTCCTACTGAAGATTAAGATAATATAGGTCAAAACATCATTCATCACCTCATAACCCAAAATCTGATTAATGGAATACAGGCATATTTTGTGCCTTCGGGATTTTGTAGTAATTAGAAGGCAGTATCTGACAATGTCTAAGAATGTTTGATTAGTAAGCTTCCCTTTACAATTCAATAAAGGCATGTACAAGGTGAGAACTGGCATAAGGGCCTACAATTCTGAGAAAGCACAGACCTGGCTAAACATGATGATAATGATCAGTCACTGTCCCCTCATTTGCTCGATAATAATCAGCCACTGTCTCCTTGTTTACTGCTCTATAATTGCTACTCTGGAGTCACATAGCTGGTGGTCATAAAGGTTCTTAACTTTCTCTGTAGATAACATCACTTTTTTGAAATGTAAGGGTAGTTTCTGAGATATCTTCCAGGACGTGCAGCTCAACTTGTGTTATCACCCAAGAACCAACTCAGCAAAGAAGACACTTTCTATATACCCCTATGGTTCTGCCCTAAGCCCAGCCAATTGAAAGACCGTAGACTTTAGTCTGCTAAACTGTCTTTAAAAACTTTCTCTCACATTTTTTGGGAGATGGATTTGAGAAATTCCTCCTATATGAACATTTGCTGAAAAGCTATAGTCTATATGTATTTGGGTTTATTATTTCTGCCAGTTTCTTCTAGTTCATCACTCTCTTACAGTAATGCTTTAATTACTGTAGATCTATGACTTAGTCTAGTGTTTGTGATTTTAGAGTGAAATTTAAAATTAGGTAGTATAAATCAATGGCGTATTACATAAATATCTTATTAGAATTTTTATCGAGATCATGTTAAATTATACATAAATTTTAGGGAAATTTGACACCCTAATGATATTGATTTTTTTAATATATAAAAATGGTGTATGTATCCATTTATTTAAAAATAAAGAGATGGTGTGGAAATTTCTAAGTTCAAAAGAAATATCCATTTTTCTAAAAATCAAATAAATCCATTTTTCCCACAATTGCTCTGTGGAAAGAAGACAACACAAAAAATTATTGGCAGAATGAAAAGTTTTCATAGAAAATGTTGGCTTCAGTCACCAGTAAGTTAACCTGTTCCATGTATCATTAGTAATTCATGACTTGTCTGTGAAAGTGCAGGGACAGGACTACCACAGACCTAATACAATGAATATCTTATTAGGAAGAAATGAACAAATGAATTGTCGCTGATCAATAGGTGTTGAAGAGAAAATTACAATGACAGTAAAACCTAAATAATTTATATACAATATGTATTTTTCACTACATTAATTATTCTTTGTAGCACACATAAGGAACTTAGAGAATAAAACCTTCAAAGCAAAAAAAAAAAAAAAAAAAAAAGAAAATGTTGGCTTCATCCTGGTCTTTGAAGGTTTGTTTTTACTTTTACATATAATGACAATTAGGCAGCAACTTGACTAAGTTGCAAGGCACCATGCCAAATGGAGCAAAAAAAAGTTACTAAGAAATTCATTAAATTTAAATCTTAAGGCAAACTATTTTCTGCCTGAAAACAGTAGGAGTATAATAAATCCCAGTGGGAAGATTCTGGGCTTGTTGGATGGGACTGATAATGAAGTTTTTGTGTTGTAGTTGCAAATGTTAAAAGATCAAATGAAGAAGTTGCTTAAGAGCACTAGTGAGTGGGAGGCTTCTTTTTATGTTGTGCAGTTCCCATTCCAAGTCAAATGCTCAGAATGATTCATGGACCACCATGATGGCAACTAGTGACTTTTTGGTGCTAACTCATCTCCAGTTCTAAAACTGAGAAAGCTCCTGGGCTATCTCTATTGACACTACACTTACATAATGACTACAGCATGAAGTTGTTTATTTTAGCTGCCTCTTGTGATATGATTTCTAAAGGATGTGTTCAATTGAATAATAACATGCTGATTCAAAGAAAAAAAATTATTTCTTCTTCCTAAGTAAAAAGAGAGAGAATCATCAATTTCTAATTTAAAGTTTGCTAGCTTTCTTATTTTTATTTATTTAATTATTTAATTTTTAAATTTCAGATTAATATAAGGGTACATAAGATTGGGTTACATTGTTTTCATTTGTTAGGTAGCATCTGAGTTGCAGTTGAGTCATTGTACCTATTGGGGGGAACTT
The DNA here is from genome assembly GCA_963574355.1 of Loris lydekkerianus. Classification (NCBI taxonomy): domain Eukaryota; kingdom Metazoa; phylum Chordata; class Mammalia; order Primates; family Lorisidae; genus Loris; species Loris lydekkerianus. The sequence goes on along the minus strand of CAUYPK010115371.1, from coordinate 4,507 downwards.
ACTGAGCCCCCTCCTCCCTTTCCTCTTACTTGAATTTAATTGTGTTTTTCTCTTGTGTGGGCCTGTAGTTGTTCATCTGCTAGTACTGAGTACATAGGGTGCTTTCTTTTCAATTATTTAGATACTTTACTAAGAAGAATATTCTTTAACTCTATTCAGGTAAATACAAAAGTTGTAAAGCCTACCTTTTTAATGGCTGAATAGTATTCTATGGAATACATATGCCAAAGTTTATTAATCAATTTCTGGGCTGATGGGTGTTTGGATTATTTCAACATCTTTGCAATTATGAATTGAGCTGCTGTAAACATTCAAGTACAAATGTCCCTTGTGATAAAATGATTTTTTCTTAAAACTCTTGATTTTCTGTGTTACACAAGGAGTATGTAAAGACTAGATACAATTATTGCTGTAGATGAAAATTGACTTTTGGGTGAAATACCACCAGAATATAATATTCTGAAGATAGTTTTAGCTCATGCTAGACATGAATGGAGAGAAGCTGGTGATACTGTAAGATTTCTAAATGTCGAGGAAAAACTAAGTAACTGGGAAAAATTCAAGGTAATTATTATATCCAAGGGAACCAATAGGAAGAGAGACTCAGGAATGGGGGAAGGTTTTTGAATAACCTGCAAAAACCCATTAGTGAAACAGTCACTTCTTAAGATTCACCCAACAAGAGATCATTGATGGTAGAGCCTATTGACAGTATCCTTTAAATTGGAATTTGCCTGTTCTCCTTTTTTCTTCTTGCACTCTAATTATGGAAGGTTAGAAAGATGAGAGAGAAGAATTCCTAGCTAAAGAAAGAGAGAAATGAATTTCGGTCCCACTTTCTTATTGCAAATGTCCTCTCTTCAGCAATCTGCATGCATTAATGGAGTCTTATAAATTGTGAGCCAGTGTTTACCCATCAAACTCACAAAAATTGTGAGTTTTACATCATGGTCTACCACTTACCTTGATATGTGGTCTATAGCAGCTCTAGAGCTGCAATATCATTACACTAGCTTTATATACTAATCCTATCTTTTAATCTGTAGAGCTTTGGATTGATGGCAAGATGGTGGCTGTGTAACAGCTTCCCTGCAACTGGGCACCATGAGTCTGGGGAGATAAGACTCCAGGCATCTCTGGCTGGTGGGATCTGCCTATAATCATGCTTTTGAGGATACAGGAAGTCAGTGAGAGACTTGTGGACCTCAAGAGGAGGACAAAAACAGTGGAAAACTGGCAAGTGGTTGTGTTTGATTGGTCTAATCCCGCCAGCAGTTGTAAGTGCAGCAGCGGTGAGACCACAAACTGGAAAGGCCTTATCTGTGAACTGTTTTGGTGTTTTTGAACTTGGCACTCAGTTGAACTGCCTTGGGAAGAGCTTGAGCAGGAGTGCGGAGATCTTTGGGTGTTGTCCAGGGCCCCAGACTGAGCTGCATGGAGCTAATAGTTTTCAGCTGTGGGCTGCAGGGAGCCATTGTGAGAGAACTGCCCCAGTAAGCTCTGCCCTCAGGGTCGTAGAGCAAGGATCGGCCGGGAGCTAGTAACCTAGTGACTAAGCAGCCTAAAGGAAAATTAGGGCAAGGAAATCGAGAAAAGAAATCACTCATGAGGAAAAATAAGCAGAAAACTTCTGGCAACATGAAGACCCAGTCCAGAGCAACCCCTCCAAGGGACCATGATGTAGCTACTGCAGAGGATTTCACCTATAAAGAAATGTTAGGAATGACAGAAAGGGAATTTGGAATACACATGATGAAGACAATGAAGGAAATGATGGAAACAATGAAGGAAACTGCTAAATAAAGTGAAAAATAACCAAAAGGAAATCCAAAAACAGAATCAAATAAGAGATGAACAATATAAAGAATATAGAAAGGATATAGGAAAGCTGAAGGAACTGAAGCAGTCAATTAGGGAGCTTAAAGATGCAATGGAAAGTATCAGCAACAGGTTAGACCATGCAGAAGAAAGAATTTCAGAGGTAGAGGACAAAGTTATCTTGAGATAATTCAGATAGTAAAAGAGGTAGAAAAGAAGAGAGAGAAAGTAGAATGTTCACTGTCAGAATTATGGGACTTTATGAAGCATTTCAACATACGAGTTATAGGAATCCCAGAAGGGGAAGAAGAATGCCCCAGAGGAATGGAAGCCATACTAGAGAATATTATAAAGGAAAATTTCCCAAATGTTACCAAAGATTCTGACACACTGCTTTTAGAGGGATATCGAACCCCAGGTTGCCTCAATTCTAACCGAGCTTCTCCAAGACACATTGTGATGAACCTGTCCAAAGTCAAGACAAAAGAAAAGATTCTGCAAGCTGCCAGGAGTAACCACCAGTTGACCCACAGTGGCAAATCCATGACAGTGACTTCAGACTTCTCTAATGAAACTTTCCAAGCAAGAAGACAATGGTCATCTACCTTTAATCTACTTAAATAGAACAATTTCCAACCCAGAATTCTATACCCTGCTAAACTAAGCTTTAAAATTGACAGAGAAATAAAATCATTTATGGATATACAAACATTGAGGAAATTTGCCACAACAAGACCAGCTCTAAAGGAAATACTTCAACCTGTTCTACACACTGATCATCACAATGGATCAGAAGCAAAGTAAGAACTCAGAAATTAAAGGACAGAACCTAACTTCCACACTGATGCAAAAGATAAAACTAAGCAATGGACTCTCTCAAAATAAGATGAATAGAATACTACCACACTTATAAATTATCTCAATAACTGTTAATGGCTTGAATTCCCCACTGAAGAGACATAGATTGGCTGACTGGATTAAAAAACACAAGCCATCCATTTGCTGTCTGCGAGAAACACACCTGGCTTCAAAAGACAAATTAAAACTCCAAATCAAGGGTTGGAAGACTATTTTTTCAGGCAAATGGAATGCAGAAGAAAAGAGGCGTTGCAATCTTATTTTCAGATACATGTGGATTTAAAGCAACTAAAGTCAAAAAAACAAAGATGGTCACTTTATATTGGTCAAGGGAAAAATACAACAGGAAGACATTTCAGTTCTAAATATTTATGCATCCAATTTAAATGCTCCCAGATTCTTGAAACAGACCTTACTTAGTCTGAGCAATATGATATCCAATAATACCATAGTAACAGGGGACTTTAACACTCCTTTTATAGAGCTGGACAGATCCTCTAAACAAAGATATGAGATTTAAATGAGACCCTAGAACATCTGTGCTTTATAGACGCATATAGAACACTCCATCTCAATGATAAAGAATATATATTCTTCTCATGACCCCATGGAACATTCTCCAAAATTGATCATATCCTGGGACACAAAAAAAAATCGACAGAATCAAAAGAACTGAAATTTTACCTTGTATCTTCTCAGACCATAAGGCACTAAAGATGGAACTCAACTCTAACAAAAACATTCGATGCCACACAAAGGCATGGAAATTAAACAACCTTCTGTTGAATAACAGATGGGTGCAGGAAGAAATAAAACAGGAAATCATTAACTTCCTTGAGCATAACAACAATAAAGACACAAGCTACCCAAACCTGTGGGATACTGCAAAAGCAGTTTTGAGAGGAAAATTTATCACTGTAGACACCTACATTCGAAAAACAAAAACAGAGCACATCAACAAACTGACAAGCCATCTTATGGAATTGGTAAAAGAAGAACAATCTAAGCCTAAACCCAGTAGAAGAAAAGAAATATCCAAAATCAAATCAGAGATCAATGAAATTGAAAACAAAAGAATCATTCAGAAAATTAATAAAACAAGGAGTTGGTTTAAAAAAAAAATAAAATAGATAAACCATTGGCCACATTAAATAGAAATAGAAAAGTAAAATCTCTAGTAACCTCAATCAGAAATGATAAAGGGGAAATAACAACTGATACCACAGAGATACAAGAGATCATCTCTGAATACTACCAGAAACTCTATGCCCAGAAATTTGACAATGTGAAGGAAATGGATCACTATTTGGAATCACACCCTCTCCCTAGACTTAGCCAGGAAGAAACAGAGCTCCTGAACAGACCAATTTCAAGCACTGAGATTAAAGAAACAATAAAAAAGCTTCCAACCAAAAAAAGCTTCCAACCATCTGGTCCAGATGACTTCACACCGGAATTCTATCAAACCTTCAAGGAAGAGCTTATTCCTGTACTGCAGAAATTATTCCAAAAAATTGAGGAAGATGGAATCTTCCCCAACACATTCTATGAAGCAAAAATCACCCTGATACCAAAACCAGGAAAAGACCCAAACAAAAAGGAGAATTTCAGACCAATCTCACTCATGAATATAGATGCAAAAATTCTCAACAAAATCCTAGCCAATAGATTATAGCTTATCACCAAAAAAGTCATACATTATGATCAAGCAGGTTTCATCCCAGGGATGCAAGGCTGGTTTAACATATGCAAGTCCATAAATGTTATCCACCATATTAACAGAGACAAAAATAAAGATCACATAATCCTCTCAATAGATGCAGAAAAAGCA